>JALPQI010012663.1:0-31814 GCA_025490895.1 Thaumatotibia leucotreta | reverse complement strand
GTTAGTTTCAGGGTTCGGATTTTTAATTTTTTATATGAGCGATAAACAAATACGAAGCTACATCTTATAAATTTGCCCCCTTTTATTACTACCGAAGGTTGTTGGACAAAATATACGTAACCGTTATAATGGCGGGACCAGATCCAGAATTTGATCGATTTATATTGCATTATTTAGTACTGAATTTGTACCTACTATTTGGTACCTGTTGTAAAAAAATTGTACCTCTTCTATTTCAAAGTTGTATTTCAAAGTTGATTCCTGAATTCGATCGATTCCAATTGCATTATTTAGTACTGGATTTGTCCTATTTAGTACCTGTTGTAAAAAAAATTGTACCTCTTCTATTTCAAAGTTGTATTCAATCAGTCTGGTCCCGCCATTATAACGTTATAATGGCGGAACCAGATCCTGAAGTCGATCGATTCATATTGCATTATTTAGTAATGAATTTGTCCTATTTGGTACCTGTTGTAAAAAAAATTGTACCTCTCCCATTTCAAAATTATACTTCAAACAGTCTGGTCCCGCCATTATAACGTTATAGGTATAATGGCGGAACCAGGAATTCGATCGATTCATATTGCATTATTTAGTACTTGTAGAATACATGTAGAATTGTAGAATTTATTTGCAAGCTACCGAAAAAAAAGTGACACGGGGAGAAAACTTCGCTACGCTATTGAGTGTTGGCGATTAGCATTTTGGCTACGAGAAAGGTGCTTTTCACTCTGAAATAGCAACTTTTCTAAATACGATTATACAGCGTACACGTGGATATCAACGTACTTGTCTCAAGCATCTCAAACGCTCCAGAGAATACTTTGATCACTTTCAAATTCAAATAACATCGCAGGTGGTGTTTGCATTCCCCACAAAGCACCACGGAACAATATTTATTTGCTTTGAGAGAATCGCGACATAGGTTTATTGGAGGCCTTTATTAGGCTCTTTGAGACGGAACGAGATACGCTTCATGCCCTATAGCAGAACAAAGTAAACCCGAAATTTGCGATTGACCCGAAAATGACATTTAGAGTATTCGATAATTATATCTGCGGGTAACTAAAAATGCTAGCGTAATAAATAAATATAGCGTGTCGAAATAATTATTTATCACCATCCGAATTCTGCCTGTAGTAAGTAGGTGTCATAAGAGTCAACTAAATGAGTAAAATGTCAGTGACCATTGAATTATTGAAGATCATCGGCGTCATCATAGTAGACACACTTCTGCTAACGGCAATCAGGTTGCCCAGCGCAGCGATAATAGTAAGGGTCACGGTCCATACAAAGTTAAGAAAAATTGTGCGCTGCGAGTTACAGTTTTGTAATTTTAACCTTAGCTAGAGGGTCTCAAAATAGTTGTTTTTAGATGTGGAGGGAAAACCAATTCCCCCCCCCCTGAGCGCGGGGCGAGGGGGGTGAATGTGCATGCGGAAGGGTTACGATTAATTTTTTTTACTAATTAATAAGGCCTACTATGCGTTGTTTGGTATCATTTTCGTGTAAAACAGACATGGAAAATCCATTTTTTATCATAAACATGACCAATTTCATATAAAAAAGTAGATTTTTTTGAGTAAAAGTAAAGAAGTTACCGTTTTTATTTTAATTTAAGCGTCATTTAAGTGTTAAAAAACAAACTAATCAAATTTTAAAAAATACTGTAATATAGCATATTTATTGCAGTTTTTAAAATATACACATTTTGTGGTCTTTCATACAAAATCACACTGAAAAAAAAATTGCACCTGTCGCGTACCTCAAACAAAAACCTCCGCGTAACCTCCTCCTACTTCAAAAAAGAGACTTTTGTGCCGGCAACTGCTCGTAGATTATACATATTCTTGTACTTATGTACCTACATATTATTGTTCATATTACAATTGTAAATATTTTTTGATACGAAAGTAAATTGAATATCTTCTGATCTTCTTTTTTTAAATAACCTAAGATTATTAAGAATTTTATTTGTTCAGATTCTATTTTTAGATTTTATCTATTATTGTATATCGCCACCGCGTGTATATTATATATCTGGTCTATCTGATCATACATATGATATATAGTATCTGATCATATAAATTATAATGGGTTATCAGTTTTACAAGTGTTATTTAGGTAACGATCTCATTACCAAAGACGATAAAGGTAATTTTCACTGACCGGGACTAAACAACTAACCCAGTTCCCCAACGTTAAAAGTTTATTCCGTATGGAACTTGACAATCTATTGTTAAACGTTTACTTCATATCCTCATCATTACCATATCAGCCGAAAGACGTCCACTGCTCAACATATGCCTCCCCCAAAGATTGCCACAATGACCGGTCCTGCGTCACTTGCATCCAGCGAACTCCTGCGGTCTTCACTGTCCACCTTGTAGGGGGCCTACCCACGCTGCGCCTTCCACCTGCGAGGCCGCCACTTGAGAACCTTTCCGCCACATCGGCCATCGGTTCTACGTGCAATGTGCCCCGCCCACTGCCACTTTAGTTTAGTGATTTGTAGAGCTATATCGCAGAGCTATGGAGCTATAATTTGGTTCTGCTGCGGATCGTCTCATTTCTAATGCGACCTCGCAGATAGACTCCCACCATAGCCCTCTCCATTGCCCTGTGGGTGACTTTGAGCTTTCTTATGAAACCCATTGTAAGCGACCACGTTTCAGTACCGTATGTCATCACTCTTTTAAGTCTTTGATCAGTGTATGTTGCCACACTGATCAAATATTTACATTCGTCTTCAAGCACTACGGAATATTTGACGAAAAGGTGTGTCGTAGCTTCCCAAACGCTGCCCAACCGAGTTGGATTCGATGATTGACCTGTTACTCAAAGTTGGACCTACCTAACTGGTCATATCAGAGTTTCGATCAAATCGGAGGCCATCGTAGTCCACAAACGTTAAACAGAGAGGCAGGGGCAGGTGACAGGCTATATTCCTCGTCCCTTCCTTCCTTCCTTCTTCCTTCTGTATAACTTTTACGAAACGCCAATTCGGAAACCGGCTTGTTCGGGAGGCTGGAAGTCATCAAGCCTGCGTGCAAGACGATTCGTAATGACTCTTGAAAACATCTTATAGGTAAATATGGCTCGGAAGTGAGATGGATCGATAGTTCTTCAATAAGGCGTTGTCACCTTTTTTCAAGAACAGTACCACCACTCTCCTGTTCCATGCCTAAGGCGTTCTCCCTTCCGGAGTAAAACAACTTCTGAAGGGCCATAAGGATATCAAATTTCGTGTAAAATAAACGTTTAACCCGGGTTGCTTGGTTAACCCAGGTTGTGGCAATTTGCCCTAACAGACATTATGGAAAATTTTGTTTACGCGAAATAGCTAAAATTCCCGCAGTAGAAATGTACTGTCAACAATAATTCGAAGCTATGTCCCTTTTTTGTTCGAGGTACGCGACAGGTACAAATTTTTTTAGACTTATTTTTGCATGGAAAGTTTCAAAAAATATATATTTTAAAAACTACAATAAATATGCTATCTTTTAGTATTTTTTTTAATTCCATATGTTTATTTGGTAATACTTTTATAACGCTTCAATCAAAATAAAAACGGTGGTTATTTTACATTTATACCGATAATTCTTTTTTCATATATGAAACTTCTCATTTTTATTATCAAAAATGAATTCCCCGTGTCTGTTTTACACGAAAATGATACCAAACAATGCATAGTAGGCCTAAATATTAGGCGAAAAAATATTAAACATAACCCTTCCGTTTGCGCATTCACCCCCCTCCCCCCTCGTTCAGGGGGGGAACTGGTTTTCCCTCCACATCTAAAAATTGTTATTTTTACACCCTCTAGCTCTGGTAAAAATTACAAAACTGTAACTCACAGCGCACAATTTTTTCCATTTGGACCCCTACTATAATGGGCATTTACCTCCTAGTGCACATCAGCTTATAGGAGAGGTCTATATCCAGCAGTGAACTGAGATAGGCTGATGATTACGTGCACTTCAGCTCGTTTGTGGTGCGCGTGCCGCATCCGCTGCAGGACACTATCGCGAGTGCCAACTTCTGGCCGAAGGGCGTCGTATTTCGGCAGTTCCGAGGCAATCTACCGAATCCTACCCCGGATCAGACGACGCAACGGGGCCGCGTCGTTACGTGGCCTGAATCAAACTAGTTTTAAGTTATTTTTAATATTTTTTTTTTGTAGTTCACAGTGCCTTAGTTTATAACTGTAATGCTGTGTAACTTATTTGAATAACAAATAAATAATGATGTGATCTGAACCATACACTCGTTTGAATTATTTGTTATCACAAATATAAGGTGTTTTCAAATTACCGATACCTCATTTCGATACGAGTTCCATAAGGAAAGTTGTTCGTTATCAATATCATGAATACAATACATGTATACCCTAAGGTACCGGCATTTGAAAATATCCTGTATGACAAAAATCTTTTTCTGGCTTTCCCGAAAACTAGGACGAAATAGATTTACTTATTTTTGCCCGAGAACAGGCAACACTCTTCTGAAAAACAGCGGCGTATTTCGAGGGAATGAAAGGATCATTTTACTCACAAATATCTATTAAGAATTTCTTAGTATTGGTACAATCAAAATTTGGTGTCACTCGACGAGGGAATTCTTTTTGTAATATTTGTACAATTTATTTGAATTTCCGTTTGCTTTAATAGGAAATGTTGTGAAGACATACTAAGTATAATAATTTCGGTACCTATGATATACATGTATACCTACATATATATTATATGAGCAGCATACAGACTTCACGCCTTCACGCTTTCTAATCATAACATTAATTTAAGTTAAGTATTAAACACAGTGTATTAACGTAATCCATTAGTATTTAATTTTACATTAATTAATGGATAGGCATAATATGCATCATCTTAGATGAAACACTCTACTACTCCTAATATTTCCATTAAGCTTATTCCATCGTCACAAATATAATTTTCACGAATGCCTATACGCTTGGACATGTCCAGAAAACACATAATAAACATAAACAATTTGCTGGAGTCAGTAAAAAATATATTAAGAAATTAGGCGTGTAAATAAATAATCAAAGTAAATATCTATCACAGGACAATCTTACATTAATTGATCTAGTCCCACGTAAGCTTAAGTAAAGTTTTAAGCTTTGGATACTAAGTAACGACGTCTACATATTATATAAAATAGATATTAAAATATAAGGTACACCCGGCTAAGATCGGATTTAATGTAAGATCGGATGATCGCAATAACTACTAAAATGATAGTCTTTTTCCTCACTGGCTATACCATGCATGACGCCATTTCACCCCGCCCCTCTCGCTAATATGCAGAAACCGCTCAGCTGCATCAGTCGTGAGCTAGGAACGTTTATATAAAAAAATGTTTTTTTTCGAGAATTTTTGGAGATCCGATCTTCAACAGGAATTTCTGTACCTCATCTCCTTACTTTAGAGTTGAAATTAGATACTAGTCCGATCTTAAGCCAAGAAGGTTTTTCGGTAGGGTGTCTTGAAAAAAAAAATAGTGCAAGTTCGAGTGTCGATTACTCCTAAGCTCTTCGGCTGAGCGGCATCAAGTAAATTTATATTGAAATTTTTTTATAAAGTAGGTACATTACACATCTGCAGCCAAAAGTTAGTGAGAATAAATTTATGATTTTTTTTGACACCCTTTCAACTCACCGAAAAATAGTCCGGTCTTACCCGGGTGTACCTTACCTATAGAAAAATCCATCACCGAGGCACATAATTATATTTGTGATGAGCATACAAATAAATGCCCACCTAGGGTTAAAAACTAGGGACCTCCAGCTTCGTAGGCACAGACGCCACATTACGGAGGCTGAAATACAGTTATTTTTTGTTACGCTTATAACACTGATTGTTTTTAGCTGTCACATGAGCTGGTTTTCCTCTGTACTATGATCATTGGTCATAAAAAAATCATAGAACTTGATTCCTTCATTGCCATAAATAAAAGTAAACGACTTCATATCAACCATATCGATTTCGTAAATTTCTAAACTGTTAATTGCATAGTCTTTGATCCTTTGATCAAGATCCTTCGTGTCATGTTCGCCTGATGTCGTGTAACTGAGCATCAGTGTGACGTCACTATTTACAGCGTCACCGATTAATTGGGCGTTTCACAAACCGTTGTTGAAATCACCTTGTTATTTAATTCCGACAAATTTAGGATTACGAGCTCTTTCGATTCTAATAGGTCAGCCTCTGTAGCCTAGTTGGTAGTGACCCTGCCTACGAAGCTGGAGGTTCCGGGTTCGAATCCCGGCGAGGGCATTCTTTGTGTATTTATTTATCACAAATGTTTGTTCCTTGGTCATGGCTGTGTATGTATCTAAGTATCTATAAGTATCTATCTATTATATATATCGTCGCCTGGTACCCACAACACAAGCCTTAATTGAGCTTACCGTGGGACTAGGTTGATTTGTGTAAGATGTCCCAAGATATTTATTTATTTTATTATTTATTTATTATTTAATAGGAGAAAAAAATGTCCCAAAATGTTTCTTCCGTTACAAAACCGTTTTTTCATAGATGTTCAAAGGCGGTGACGTAATTGAAGGAATGAGAACTGTATGAAAATTATGGGACATATTTTTTCTCCTAACAGAATCGAAAGAGCTCGTGATTCTGAGTCGAATAAGGCTAAACTTGTCCAAATTAAATAACAAAGTGTTTTCAACAACGTTTTGTGAAAACGCCCAAATGCAATACCATAGTCTTTGATCAAGATCCCTCATGTCATGTTCGCCTGATGTCGTGTAAATGAGCATTAGTCTGACGTCACTATTTACAGCGTCACCGACTAATTGGGCGTTTTCACAAACCATTGTTAAGTTCACCTTGTTATTTAATTCGCACAAGTTTGGGCTTGTTCTAGGATCACGAGCTCTTTCGATTCTAATAGGAGAAAAAATGTCCTAAAATGTTTATTCCATTACGATACCGTTTTTTTATAGATGTTCAAAGGCGGTGGCGTAATGGAAAGAATGAAAACTGTATGAAAATTATGGGACATATTTTTCCTCCTAACAGAATCGAAAGAGCTCGTGATTCTGAGTCGAATAGTCCTAAACTTGTCCCAATTAAATTACAAAGTGTTTTCCTAACTAGTGCGAAAAAGTAAACTTTGCGCACTATATAAAATTTCTCTTTTTAAGGCACTTGTTATGAAAAAAGTTGTTCGATACACGTGTAAAAACTTCTTTTTAACTCGGGTGATTGTCGGCCTTGTCGAAAAAAAAATGATTGCTCTTGCATCGAAATGTACTATTTCAACAACGTTTTGTGAAAACGCCCAATTGCAATACCATAGTCTTTGATCAAGATCCCTCATGTCATGTTCGCCTGATGTCGTGTAAATGAGCATTAGTCTGACGTCACTATTTACAGCGTCACCGATTAATTACATTCCCGGCTGCCGTTGATGGTTGTGTCTCGCGTTATTGCAATGTTGCCGCAAATTACGGCGTGTTCCGAACTACACTAACCATGTGCTGAAGGATAATGTTACAAATCCTAGTTGGTACGGATTAGCTGTTCGTTTTCATGTGTCAATGAATTTATGTAGGGTTCGCTAAGTATGTTTAGCATGCCGTGTTTCTGAATTCAACATGGCCGCGTAAAACCCGAAATATTTGACCATATGACAAAGAAAGTAGGGATTTGGGTATCATCATCATCATCATCAGCCTATGATAGTCCACTGCTGGACGTAGGCCTCTTCTATTAACTATGCGTATAGACGCATTAGGAGGTAAATGCCCTTAATCGCCACGCTGGGCAAGCGGATTGGCGATCGCAGTAATGTGTCCACTATGATGACGCTGCTGCCCATCATCAATCTTTAATCAAATATGGTCAGTGACACTTCAATCCCTTAGTGGACTCTTACGACACCCGCAGGAGGAGTTGGGGTTGTGACAAATGTATTCTTTCTGCCGTCACCACACGGCCAATTTGGGTATAAATTGTATTTATTATCGATAAAGATTCAATTCAATTCTGGTAAGTAATCTTATAATAAATCTGGTGTATAGGATAGGAGTTTTTTTACACAACAATATTTATTTATTTAATTTATTTAAGCTTTATTGCACAATCAATGAAAAAAGTAGAAATGGCGGACTTAATGCCTTATGACATTCTCTACCAGTCAACCATTGGGTCAAACAGAAACTTGTATTAATTAGGTGCAGGATCGTCAACATTGAAAAGAAATAAGAAACACAAATCAACAATACAACTACATTGGTTTAACAAATACACATACATAGATAAATATGTAACAGCGAAAATCCCAGTTGACATGCCTATGCATTAGCTGTTATTTTTTCTACGTTCATGAAGTAACATAAACGGTACATCTGTATGTATCTAAGTAAATATCCTGTAGTTTGGTATGTTCTTAAGAGTTTGTAAATACAACGCGGACCAAAAGAAACTTCACTTAATTCGCGGTGCTAGGAGCGCATGCATAACAAATCCCATTTTCCCTTATAAACATCTCGAAACTTACCTACGATCTTGGACTATTTCCATTTTAAACAGAGTTAAGAAGAATATTTACATTACATTTGGATACAGAATATTCACATGTACTAACAGATGATATTATTAAACTGTATGACAACAAGCACTAAGCTAGGAAGGAGATAATGAGGACAGGAAGCGCTGACAAGTGTTTATACTGCAGCGTCCCAGGGCGTCAGACCTCATAATTGTAACAATAACCTGTCTGCCGGCGAAATTCGAGCTCCCAACTCTAGTGTCATATTATTATCGCTGCTATAGAAAGTCGGTTTCAATAAGAACAGAATATATAAAAATAAACTTTTGAAATGATTGCTGACATCGACTTTTTATTCTGTTAAAGAATTTCTACAAAGCACACATTAGTACATTACTATAGAGGACGGGAAACGAAGGGTTACAGGCCAAATAGATATATCTAGACAGGGATACGCGGCCTGTAACCCTGTTTCTCGCCGAGATTTGTATAGTGCTTTTCTCAAACTTGCCATGAAATAAAACGAACTGACCATACTATTTAATTTGTAAATAAACTAATAGTACAGTATCGTAAAATATGAAAAAAAAACATTCGTACCTAACTTTTTTTTTATCTGTTTGAGGTATCCTTTTAACTGGTGGTATAGATATTAGTTCTAAGGTTATTTTTTTTCTGTGGCTGAATGTCAAGACCTAATAATTAGTCTCTATTTGACGTTTCAAAACAAAAGATAGTTTGTTTGCAGTCCTTGGTGTGAAATAAATACATGAAATCCCATTACATATCATCTTAGCATATGACACCGGATACATAGTATTTCCGGGTTTAATTTAAAGTAAGTACCTACATCAACATTCCGTAGCAAGTTTGAGAAAAAATAATTATTTAGGTTAAGTTAGATATAAGTCTATGAAATATGCATGCTGCCTAGGTGGCTAAATAGAAGGACTAATATTTATGTAACAACATTATAAACTACTCTTATTTTAAGCAAATAAATGATTATGATTATAAGCTTCGATATAACAACGTACCTTCTGTTGCAGAGCGGAGTCACTAATGACTACGTTCAACTGTCACTACTGGGGCCTATTTCTCAAAAGCTTGTAACTTGTAATACAAGTGGAAGTCCTTATCTAACTTATGGCATCAAAAAGAGACTTCCACTTGTATTACAAGTTACAAGCTTTTGAGAAACGGGCCCCTGGTGGCAATTGCAGGCGTAAACTGAATACACTCCGCCAGGGTCGCGTTTTATAAAGTTACAATTTACAATTTCGCTGTTTGCCTCTCTTTCTAGCCAATATGTGCATGCGTTAGAGAGGCAAACAGCGAAATTGTAATTTGTAACTTTATAAAACGCGACCCAGTACTAGTTCGCTTCGCGAAATGTACATGACAAACGTTACGTTTCGTCTTCATGTTTCAAGTGATGCGTACCCAAGTTTTACTTCAGTATTCAGTTCATAATATGTAAATAATAAATAAATATCTTGGGACATCTTACACAAATCGCTTTAGTCCCCCGGTAAGCTCAATTAACACATTGAGCGCGGGGAACTCCCGAGGCGAGTTCTCTGTGGGAGGTCCATTTTCGCTACAAAGCGGAAAAATCACGGGATCGGCTACGAGCGTAGCGCGTAGCACTCGTCCGCAATGAAAGTGTGCTTTTGATGTGGGTACCAGGCGACTATACAAGTAATAGTTAGATAGATACTTAAATACATAGACAGCCATGACCAAGGAACAAATAAATACACAAATAATGCCCGGGATTCGAACCTGGAACCTCACGCTTTGTAGGTAAGGTCACTACCAACCGTCAGCCTCCGCAGCCTAGTTGACCATTAAATTGTTTATTAATTTACATAGTCATACACTTACCTATTCATGTTTACGGCTGCGAATGTCACCAGTGAAAGGTAAACTGAGTCATTAATAGGTCCGCTGCGCTCACGGTGGAAACACAGCTTTAGTGTATTGATGCCCGCGTTCCAATGCATGTCGACTAATAGCTCCGTAGCCGTACCATGAGTTGGAAAGTAAAGGATACGTTAGGTTTTACTCGATACGTAATGCATTTAATCACGCTCGCACTGACATATTGGAGAGCGCGATAGCCTGCTTTACGTATCGAGTGAAACCTAACGTTACCGATACTTGCAAAGTCATACGGCTACTATTTAACGTTCATCGCTGGTAACGTTCGCAACCGTAAGCTGAATGATAACACTTCGCCAGCGATGAACATTAACCTCGTAAGGCCCAACGTCCTATTTTTAGGACAACAAAATTTACTCATAACGGCCCATGACGTCATATTTTTCAAAGAAATATGAATTTTATTTTGTATGTCTCAAAATTAAAAATAAAATGTCCTTTTTGTAGGACACTGGGATGTTATTTGACTTGTCCTAAAAATAGAATGGGCCTTACGAGGTTAAACCGATCCCTTAATAAGTCCGCTTCGCTCGCAATGGAAGGCAGCCATAATCGGTACTTTTGTATGTAGTTCCACTGCAAGTTTATATCTTTCAGTGCTTCACTTCACCTTAATTGTTAAAAAGGCTTAGTGGAATCAGGGATCTGATACCGGTTTTTCCTACATACAAAAGTACGGTCCTTTTTTCGTTTCGATATACAAATTCTTTGCTAATCAAGTAATTTAATATAGACGATATTGTTAATTACAGTACCGAAATATTCATTACACACTACATGTACACGTATTTCCCGAAAGTACAGTTAAATTATTGTGGATTAAATATGTTGCACTGCATGCTTAGCCAAGTTGCCAATCGCTAACGCTTAGTAGCGTATCGTAGTTTTCCCTCTCTGTCACTCTTTCATATTAGTGCGACAAAGACAGGTAGCTGCTTTTCGCTTACGATTGACAATTAAGCGTTGGCGTTTGGCAACTTGGCTAAGCACCCTGCGCATCAAGTGTGTTGCGACAAAAGACACCGTATCCAATCAATAAAGATCATGAAATAGAATCAGTGTTCTGAAATTTTGAATAAACCTCCCAATTTCAGCAACTTGGACAAAGCTCTGGCTACTAAGATATTATGCATTTATAACTTAACAGAAGTTATCAAGTTCAACAGTTTGAACTTGGCTTAACTCGAACCCGATGGTGAGCCCACGGATAGTCAAGAAGGTCAACCAAACAAATATAAAACTTTGTTGTCCGATAATTTAAATTCTTAAATCTTTTATAGCGATAGTAGACATTCATGGATAATAGATTCAATAAATAAACACGACAATTGAAAATGAAATATATTTCGAATAATTTCTTTTAGACAATCAGCACGCTACTTTATTTATTTAAACTTTATTGCAGAAAAGTAAAACTTAACGCACATAAGGCGAACATAATGCCATGAGATAAGGTATTCTCTACCAACCTTAGTGCAAAGAAGAGAGATACTTTTATGTTAAGCAGTTGAAACGTCTAGTTTGTTTCCCTCGTAACTTATTGGGATAAAGCTCCATTTTCATATTGTAACTGTGTTAATTCAAGCTTCTTTTGTGACTGCATAATTATTTTTATCTATTAAAGAAAACAATACTTATTCAGGTAATAGATTTTATTTATTTATACACAAATACATCTCGAAGCGTAGTCGCTGTTATTATTATTGTACTTACACAGAATGATAGAATACATATACCTACATAAATAATAATGTAATATTATGATATGATTACCCTAGCTTTGTTCTTTGTGTGTGTAAGTGCCTGTGCAAATACTTTAGTAAATAATTATTTGACGGAAAGGTAGGTACGAGTAAATAATTATAGAATGGAATACTTTATTGCAATAAACATTACCAGATACAGGTGCTAACGAGCTTAAAGTGGTAGGTTTACATGTTTAACCGAAAGTACAAAAGAGGGAACTATAAATAAAATTAAGACATACTTAACCATACAAGTAATTGCTACTTGTCCAAGAATTCTTTAACACTATAGAAAGTTTTGTTACAGAGCCATTAAAACAACTTTTTTTTAAATAGGTGTTTAACGATCGTATTTCAGCTGGTATCTTATATAATTATATTTTTATAGACATCGTTAAACAGCTTTTCCTATTATTCATTAAGGACCCTCAGGCAATAGTCTGTCTGGATCTCTGCAGGATCGAGGATGAGCATCACATTCTGTTTTGAATAATGTCATGTGGTTTTGCCCAAATGTACCTAATACCTATGTATAGCGCCGGCAATGGCAATATACCATATAATACGAGTATGTGAGAGGATTACAAAATAGTAAAAAACAAAAACATATTTAGCAACCGTGGCACATCGTATTGACTGTTTCTCCCAAATTGTCATCAATTCCCCAAAATCACGGAATACAACTACATCTAAACGCCACTTTTTAATTGCTATTACAATCCGCATTCAATATTGAGCTTAAAATATCAAGTTCTAAGGCTGTATTTAACTGCGTCGACTTTCGAACAGTCGATTTCAAAGATATCTTTACACATGTATACCTTATTACAATGGAATAAAATACAAACGTGTATAGATATATCTGACGTCGATTGAACGATTCTCTCAGGCATTCCCGGAGGACGGCTCTGGGATTGATTGCGGCTATATTGTAACCAATCTTCCCTAAACACCTATAATGTTGTGTTGGGAACAAGATTTGTATACCAGCTTTGATTTGAGTGCCTATAGTTCAATACTGATATATTAGTACACCAGTATACAGTGCGTTTCCATGACCAGGGCTTTTACGAAAATAGGTAATAAATACGCATTACTAGCAATCGTTTTCAAGTACAAACGCATTAGGAGGTAAATGCCCATAATCGCCACGCTGGGCAAGCGGATTGGCGATCGCAGTAATGTGTCCACTATGATGACGCTGCTGCCCATCATCAATGTTTTCAAGTATTAACATTTGACAAATTATTAAATTGACCGTACAATTAATTTTATTTCCTCCGAACGATCAATGTAACGCGTGTACTGCTTAGTTGTCAAACGTTGTGAGTGGCTGCGATCTGTCATTGTCAAATGCAAATTAACAATTCATTTTGGAGTACATTGCTTCTCAATTAACTTTTCCTAGAAAGATAATTACTTTTAAAATTAGTTTTTGAATCGAATAATGATCACGGTTAGGCTAGAAATCTGCATCGCATTCCTCTGTTTCGATAAAAGCCAGTATCATAGACACACACTAAATAAATAAATAAATAAATATCTTGGGACATGTTACACAAATCAACCTAGTCCCACGGTAAGCTCAATTAAGGCTTGTGATGACACTGTATATAATAAATATATGTACGAGTATGTTTTTGTCTATAGGTACATACCTATAGACAAAAAGTTATAAACGGAATGAAATATACTATGGGGGTTTTAACTAGTAACCAAGCCGTCCAGCACATTTGTGTAGCGCGCCATTATCTCGCAGGCGAGATAGTTAGACTACGCAATCACGTTTAACTAGTGACAGTGACTGCTGTATTCTTTCGGCAAGTCAAAAAAAAGTTTAATGGTAGCTATGAGTGCACGACCTGGTTAAGGGTTAATACAGTTAGGAATATTTATATTTTCCGTAATGGATGCTTCCCCGACTGCAATCGGTATCCTATTAGCGTCATATTTGCTCCCACACGTCTGCGAACAGCGCGCGTTTCACGGCCGATTGCGCCGGTGGGCGACAGGCGTCTAGTATGCGGCTCAAACCGCTCTGAATACACAAATATGGGTAATGAAACAATAAAAAATTGCAAAAATATTGTCAATACAGAACTTAGCCGTATTCAATTAGCGTCACATTTGCTCCCACACGTCTGCGAACAGCGCGCGTTTCACGGCGGATCGCGCTGTTGGACAGGCAGGCGTCTCGTCTACGCTTCAAGCCGCTCGCAATGCACAAATATATGTAGATATAGATACAATAAAACATTGCAGCAAGATTGTCAATACAGAATTTAGCCGTATTCAATTAGGGTCACATTTGCTCCCACGCGTCTGCAAACAGCGCGCATTTTACGGCCGAACGTGCCGATGGGCGACAGCCCTCTAGTCTGCGGCTCAAGCTGCTCTGAATACACAAATGTGGGTATAGAAACAATAAAATATTGTCAATACAGAACTTAGCCGTATTCAATTAGCGTCACATTTGCTCCCACACGTCTGCGAACAGCGCGCATTTCACGGCCGAACGCGTCGGTGGGAAAGCAGGCGTCTCGTCTGCGGCTCAAGCCGCTCAGAATGCTAAAATATAGGTATAGAAACAATAAAACATTACAAAAATATTGTCAATTCAGACCTTAGCCGTATTCAGTTAGCGTCACATTTGCTCCCACACGTCTGCGAACAGCGTGCATTATACGGCCGAACGCGTCGGTAGGCAGGCAGCCGTCTAGTCTACGCTTCAAGCCGCTCGCAATGCACAAAATATAGATGAGTGAATCAACTTTTTTCTGTCTGTTATTACCATGGTTACGGACGCCTGAGTCACGCTGGTATTATGCAAAATTATGCTACTTAAACTATGCAAACATGCATTTTTCTTATGTTGTAAAGTCTGTTCCTTAATGGGCCATCTACAAACATGCACTACATGCATGTTTGTGTGATTTAAGTATCGTTATTTTGCATAAAACCAGCGTGACCCAGGAGACCGTAACCATGGCAATAACAAACAGAAAAAAGTTGATTCACCCAGATATAGATACAATAAAACACTGCAAAAATATTGTCAATTCAGAACTTAGCCGTATTCAATTAGCGTCACATTTGCTCCCACACGTCTCCAAACAGCGCGCATTTTACGGCCGAACGCGCCGATGGGCGACAGCCCTCTCGTCTGCGGCTCAAGTCGCTCTGAATACACAAATGTGAGTATAGAAACAATAAAATATTGTCAATACAGAACTTAGCCGTATTCAATTAGAGTCACATTTGCTCCCACACGTCTGCAAACAGCGCGCATTTTACGGCCGAACGCGCCGGTGGGCGACAGCCCTCTAGTCTGCGGCTCAAGCCGCTCTGAATACACAAATGTGGGTATACATAGAAACATTAAATTATTGTCAATAGGTACAGAACTTAGCCGTATTCAATTAGCGTCACATTTGCTCCCACACGTCTGCGAACAGCGCGCATTATACGGCCGAACGCGTCGGTAGGCAGGCAGGCGTCTCGTCTGCGGCTCAAGCCGCTCGGAATGATTAATTCCGTCTTGCACATGGCTGCCTCGCCCTGTAGTCTGGACATATTCTGCAATTAGACTTTGGAAGTATACTGAAGTGTATAGGGGTTTTGCAATCTAACCTAACCTAACCTAACCTATTATCCGCGTTTTCGCAAAACCCCTAGGATTTTCGCTAGGATTTTCGCAAAGATTCGAAGTATCAAATCATCCTACGACATATACAATGTGCCCATGAGGAAAGGGAAAAAATTCAACAGCGGATTTTTGACCTTTGGAGTTAAAAATGTCATATGAAGTTTTATGGATTCAGTCTATTCTAAGAGAAAATTTGATTTTTCTTAAAACAGTTTTAGACCGTTACGCTATGATAAACGCATTTTAGGAAACGATTTTGTCGCCATGTTATCTTAGTCTTGTCACACTTCATTGACAGACATCAAATAAACAAAAATATCTTTATAATTACCTAGCAAATGTAAAAAAAAACATTAAAGTGCATTTTTTGCATAGTTTGATTAATAAAATCCTTTTTTTGTGTATTAAGGCATTCAAAAAATAAAACATAAAACTTAAAAAAAAAATGTGTTTTTGCTGATTTGACCAAAACTCATTTAACATTTTTTGCTCCTTTTAGCCTCAGGAATATGCTATTAGAATTTTTCCCTTTCCTCGTATATGACACTGTATGCCTCTGTAGCCTTCAGATAAAGAATCATCCAAACATAGAGCCGTAGCCTAGTCGGTAGACCCTGGCTAAGAAGCTGGAGGTTCCGGTTTCGAATCCCGACGAGAGCATTGTTTGTGTATTTATTTATCACAAATATTTGTTCCTTAGTCATGGCTGTCTATGTATTTAACTATCTACGAAATATATCGTTGCCTGGTACCCATCATAAGCTTTAATTGAGCTTACCGTGGGACTAGGTCGATTTGTGTGAGATGTCCCAATACTTATATTATTTTTTTATTAATAGAATAAATTGTATTCTAAATATACGTGGCCCCATCTTTCTGTACTCTACATGCATTTTGGAATTGACCTTTTAGGAAATTCAAATGGTACCTACAAAATTATATTCCTAGGTAGCCTGCATAGATCATCGCATCGCATTAATGGAAGTGGGAATTATAATAAATATAATGGAAGGCCACCCGCTCCTTGAAAATTGCGACTCACAAATCGTCATATTTGATTTGTGCCATTTTTAAGCAGCATTATGATCAAACCTTAGCATTAAAGGAGACATTTATCACAGGAAACATTAATTATAAGTATTATCCCCACATTTATCTACGACTATCGTGAGATAAAAAAATGCATTGTCAGCGTATTCGATTAGGCATCACGCTTTCTCCTACATGTCTGATTAATTGTCTTATATATGGCCGCTTTGTTCTGTTATCAGAAAATCAGGTTTAGTGCTTGATCTAGCTAGGTAGCACAGGTTTAAAATGACAAAATATATATAGTCAATTCCCAAATCAATGTCAATTATTCGATTTATCCGAATTGCGTGGATATTTTTTTTATAAAAATTGCTGAATAACTGTTAAAGAATATAAAGCATGAAAGTAGACTATTATTTTGTAATTAGTAAGCATGCTATTTGTAACTTACAGTCAAGTAAATTAATAACTCTAGCTATAATATTAAAGGTACTGCATTCTGAGATAAGTTTCCTCTGCACCTACAAATTATAGTTAATTTAGTAGTTACTCAATTGGGTACTGTAACACAGGGAATCCTAGCTTTGGACCCATACTTAAACATGATACTATTTTGTTTTTATTGGAAACATAAATATTTCATTTCATTTTATCCCACAATTTACATTTTATCTCGTACAATTTGTATAGGTGCAGCGATGTAAGGCGAATGACTTGTTTGACCGTGCGTCAATGCCGAACTTCACACGTTCCGATAATATACTACTAGGAAGGAATAGTTAATGGAACTCAGATCAGCGAAGTTAAGCCAATGTTTGCAAAGTAGTTAACTTCTCCGTTATGTACTACATACTGTGAACACGATTTAAATGGGTCACCAGGGAAAACGGAATGTAATCGGAAGAAATTAAAATTCTTGTGAAACTTAGTTTTGTTACAACACCAGGTAGGTAGGTTGGGTTCATTTTAGTTTAATATAGATTATAGTCAGGTGGTTTTACGTCAGGGCCCGGGAGCGTTATATTGTTAGCAGGTACTTTTTAAAAATTGGCATATAAAATTGTGTCGGGGAGACCGTCATGTAAGACAGGTGTTATACGCTGCCTATTCATGATATCTTATTTACTGCCCTATCTGAGCAGCGAATGTCTACGGTGCTCAGATAGGGCAGTAAGATAGTGTTTAGAGTTTGAATCTCAAAAAATAAGTAAAAAAAGTTTTAAGTTAAACGGTTTTTATTGCACCAAAAACTATAAAATAAAAATTTATTGTATCTAACCGTAGATGCTACTTTCTGTAGATTACTCACGTGAAACTATTATCAATGTAGTCTTCCCAAGTCGGATGCTGAAAGCTACGTTTAGCCTCTATGTCAGTGGATAAAGCGTTACCTAATCGGAAACTTTTACCAAACTAAAATAAAAACGTGGGGCGTACGCAATTGTGATTAAGTCACTATAGTTATTTAAGAACACGCATAGAAATCAAGACAGGAATAGTGTAATAAGTTTTGGTCTGGCCTTGATAAAAGCTTTTTAACTGTGTAGAAGTGATGGAACAGATGGATGATTAATTGCAAAATTAAAGCTACAATTACATATTTTGAACTTGTACGTTTCTTTATAATAACGCCCCACGTTTTTATTTTAGTTTGGTAAAAGTTTCCGATTAGGTAACGCTTAATCCACTGACATAGAGGCTAAACGTAGCTTTCAGCATCCGACTTGGGAAGACTATATTGATAATAGTTTCACGTGAGTAATCTACAGAAAGTAGCATCTACGGTTAGATACAATAAATTTTTATTTTATAGTTTTTGGTGCAATAAAAACCGTTTAACTTAAAACTTTTTTTACTTATTTTATTTTCAAGTTTTTAGTGCAATTGTTAAGATAATTTCCGATACTATACCTACTTATTCTAGATCAAAGATGTTGTTTATAATATGTAATACAAATTATGCATGCTAAGTAGCGCTTATACTCTCGCGCTTTCGTCAGTCATTATCATTACGAATCACGACACATATGTAAACGTAAGGGACATTATTTTATGTGTAACGGAAGGCGAATCCCTGCTGAATAGATATTTTTAGAAATCCGACACAAAATAAAAATGTTATTAAATATCTCGATCGACAAATGAAAACCAAAGGCTGGGCGTGGTTAATGTAAGCTTGAATGCCCGAAGTGTCTCAAATGGACGTGTTATTCAAACAATAAGTACCTGACAATAAGGAATATATCAATC
The DNA here is from genome assembly GCA_025490895.1 of Thaumatotibia leucotreta. NCBI lineage: Eukaryota > Metazoa > Arthropoda > Insecta > Lepidoptera > Tortricidae > Thaumatotibia > Thaumatotibia leucotreta. The sequence goes on along the minus strand of JALPQI010012663.1, from coordinate 12,665 downwards.
GATTTGATTTATTGAGAAAACCAAGTTAAAATTTGTATATTGTACACATTATACAAGTCGAATTCGAGACTATAAAATATAAACTCATTCTCTCAGACCAACCGGAGGACCGCAGGTCTGACGGAAAGTCCGACGCGAACCGAGAGCCATAAGAGTCAATCCGTGCAATGTATCAACCGGAGGGCCATAGGCCCGACGGCACTATGGCACGCACTACGTAAATCCGAGAGACTCACACTCCCTGTCTATCAACTGGAGGACCGCAGGTCCGAGTGCACGTCCTACGCAAACCACCTGCGCTGTCAGCCTATCAATCGGAGGGCCGCAGGCCCAACGGCACGCCCTACGTGAACCCGAGCGGTATACTCATACTTTCTGTCTCATCAACCGGATGACTGCACGTCCAACAGCTCGCCCTACGTGAATCACTCACGCTGTCACTCTATCAGCTGGAGAGCCGCAGGCCCAACGGCTCGCCCTACGCGAACCACTCACGCTGTCACTCAATCAGCTGGAGGGGCGCGGGCCCGACGGCTCGCCCTACGCGAGCCACTCACTCTGTCACTATCAGCTGGAGGGCCGTAGGCCCGACGGCTCGTTCTACGCGAATCACTCAGGCTATCACTCTATCAGCTGGAGGGCTGCAGGCCCGACGGCCCGCCCTACGCGAACCACTCACGCTGTGAGTCTATTAGCCGGAGGGCCGCAGGCCCGACGGCTCGCCCTACGCGATTCACTCACGCTGTTACTCTATCAGTTGGAGGGCCGCAGGCCCGACGGCTCTCCCTACGCGATTCACTCACGCTGTCATTCTATCAGTTGGAGGGCCGCAGGCCCGACGGCTCTCCCTTCGCGATCCACTCACGCTGTCACTCTATCAGCTGGAGGGCCGCAGGCCCGACGGCTCGCCCTATGCGATTCACTCACGCTGTCACTCTATCAGTTGGAGGGCCGCAGGCCCGACGGCTCTCACTACGCGATTCACTCACGCTATTACTCTATCAGCTGGAGGGCCGTAGGCCCGACGGATCACCCTACGCGAATCACTCACGTTGTCTCTATATCAGCCGGAGGGCCGCAGGCCTGACGGCCCGCCTTATGCAAATCACTCACGCTGTGAGTCTATCAGCTGGAGGGCCGTACGCCCGACGGCCCGCCCTACGCGAACCACTCAGGCTGTGAGTCTATCAGCCGGAGGGCCGCAGGCTCCCCCTACGCGATTCACTCACGCTGTCATACTCTATCAGTTGGAGGGCCGCAGGCCCGACGGCTCTCCCTACGCGATTCACTCACGCTATTACTCTATCAGCTGGAGAGCCGCAGGCCCGACGGCTCGCCCTACGCGAATCACTCACGCTGTCACTCTATCAGTCGTGACCCTATGAGTCTATCAGTCGGCGGGCTGCAGTAATGACATACGGTACTAAACCGCGGTCGCTTACAATGGGCCTCATTAGAAGGCTCCAAGTCACCCAAAGGGCAATGGAGAGGCCTATGCATCCAGAGTCGCTCTGCGAGATCGGATTAGAAATCAGACCAGCAGAACCAAAGTAACCGATATAGCTCTTTATATCGCTAAATCGGGCGGGGCTTGTCGCGCGTGGAACGGACGGCCGTTGGGGCGGTAAGGTTCTCGAGTGGCGGTCACGTACCGGAAGGCGCAGCGTGGACAAACACAAAGTGGACTCATGACCTGGTGAAGGTCGCTGGATGCGGGTGGCACAAGGCCGGTTCTTGTGGTAATCTTTGTGGTTGGTCTATATTCACCAGTGAACGCCTTTCGGCTGATATGATGATGATGATGGTAATTGAATCCGTATGTTTCTGCCTAATGTCTAAAGCAGTACTTCAAAATCTACATATCGCTAAACCTAGTGGTTGTGGCAGGCAGTTACACTGGAGTATCAGATTTGAGGAGTTGAACATTAGTATTAAATTCGCATGTTTTTACTTCATAACAAAAGAACTTCTTTTAAATCAAGATATCGATAAAAGATAATCCTTGCGGTTATTCTAGGCAGTACTGCAGCATCAGGAGTGAGGAGTTGGAAGTCAAGATTAGGCTGTTAGTATTTGATTATGCCAAACATGCTATACTTTCATTTTCACGTGTCTAACACTCTCGGTTAAGGTAAGCAGTACGTCTGCAGCATCAGGCTTTGAGGATACAAGGATACAGATATTATAATATTGCATTGTCATGGGGACTTGATAAGAGTTTCAAATTTTATTGATTTCGGTGCAGTAGAAGTGGTCGAAAAATCGATCACAAGATTTGAAGCATCGACGACAGTTGATACGCGGTGAAGTTAATAAAAACCGTTTAAAAAAGCTTATGGTACCAGGCGTAGATCCAAGATTTCCTTCAGGGGGGTATTGACTATTGACTTGTGATGTGATAGTATTTTATACCGGAACCTATTTTTTCTATTGTTGAAAACAACACCTAGGCATTCCTAAGTCCAGTAACTGGGGTGAGGAGGTCAAGTGCCCCTATTGCCCCCCCTTAAATCCGCGCCTGCACACCAAGCAAGAGCCCGTAGACAGTCTTACCCGATAAACGGTTTAACCCATATTGACTTTAATGCAAAATTTAGTAGTCAATCAGATACGGAGGAACAATAACAACGTTGTTATCTTGGTAATATTTGCGTCACTGAGCCGATTTTGATTGATGAGGTAGGTATGGACTAAACTGATTTATATCGATTATGAATCAATGAACAAATTCGAGAAAGAAAAATAACGATATTAGACTTTAAAAACTTTTTATTCGCCAGTTTTCATTGTATTCGAATCTATCAGTCAGTCGTTCCGAGTTTAGTAGGGATATCTTCGGCCGGTGTTAGCTCGGTATCTGCCAGATCTGTAGAAAAAAAAGTGAATCTCAGTAACTTGATTACATTATCAAATTGATGTAGTAGTAATTGTAAAAGACATTAATCTGACGTTCTGAATTTGGATAAAACTATAAAAAAGTATGTACGTAGTACTTATTGACTGAAATCATTTCAAGTATTGTCAAAAACATAGTAATGATTTTAGTCCTTATGCCTTGACATGCGTTCTGAAATGTACACATACTTATTTATGAACATGACTTTATACGTAATTTCAATATAGACCCACATAGATATATAGTACGACTTGTACCATCTAGCCACTCGTATTGGCATAATAATTGGTGTAAGAGATAATGCAAGTAAAATTACTCAGACTCAGAATATGTTAACTGATGTTCATGGTAGAAAAACTGGTAACTGCTGGTGAATTGAATGCCTAAAACTAAGTAATAGCTTCAGTATCTACATAATGTTTTACTCACCCCCACTTTGTCAAATCCGCGTTGCCCATATTGAGAGACTGTCCTCTGCACGTGTTCAAATTGATCTGCACAAGATTTGAGCATTCCCGTCCAGTCAGGTGGTCGTAAGAAACGGAGGCAGCGAAATAGCGCCATGCACGATTGTGGTTGCAAATGTTGGTGAGGCAAAGGGGCTGGGACGATCCACCATTCACGAAGAAGTCGGCGTCGGCGATAGAAGAGCCGATGCCGAGACCGCCGACGGTGGTTCCGCCGTCAGTGTGAATGGCTTCGACGTACACTCCGTCGTTGGGGCCTAGGCGGCTGCTGCTTGTGTACCATAGAGGACCGGCGGGGTCTAGACCTGAAATAAAGAATGCCAGATTAGATTTTAATCATTTGAAGTGTTTTTTTTTCATGTACAAGTATGATTGTGTCCCAATGAAAAACGAGTAGCTATCTCATAGTCTAGGTTAGGGGTACTCTCATAGAGTATGTGGTAGTAGGAACTCTACCAAAGGACAGAGGACTTCATTGTGACGTATTTTCTTTTTAACCGACGTCAAAAAAGATGGAATTTCTTAATTAGACTTGTTTTACGTGAAAGTGTTGTTTGCCTATTGATATAAAATTATCTTGATTGTTTTGTTAGATTAATATTGATTTGAGATTTTAAGTTGTATTAGATTATCTATAGCGTATGATGAATCTACAAATATCCTCGCTACATATATTTATAAGGGAATCAGTATTGGATTCTTGTCCATTACTCCCCATTACTCCAATCATCTAAACATTGATATTTTGAAGCAGTCATAAGGATCGCAACCGCGTGTTTTTACGATCATCTAAGATTGATCCTACATCACTGGTGCCTGGCAACTAAAAGTGCCCTGCACCTGCTGTATAGGTTTCTTATTCCTGTTACGTGTCCTATTAGTTTTTTGCGTAGATTAAAACACATACCAGTGATTCGTGCAACAGCACCTCCCAGCTCCCTGCCCGCATTGCCAACCAAATGAGCACCCAAACTGAACCCGACCAGGTGCATAGCGCCATACGAAGCCCCAGTAGTCTCATGGAGGAACCGCAGGAACTGCCCAAGACCACGGCCAACGTCCGGGACTCCGTAAGCTGCCGTCACGTATCCACCAATGGCGAGACGGCTCCAGTCCAGCACGATGACGTTGTAGGCACCTTTGCCGAGGAAAGCTGGAAATGCATGGTTATGTTACTCGTAGGGTTTGTTCTCTCTCGTCCTCTTGTTCCTATGACAAGTTATTTAAAAAATGGTTTCATTAATTTCATACCCTCCAATCCAAGTGGTCAATTCACTATATAGTCAAAAATGGCTCGAAGTTATGAGAATGGTGATACTGAATAAGACAAATGAATCGATGACTTAGCGTATTCATAATTCAATAATTTCGTTAAGCCCTTTGTTAAATCAGAAAAAGGTAAGCACGATCATGACCCAGCGTGGGTAGTCGATTGCAAAAACATGTACATATTTAAAGGCTTAACACCGCGTGGTGACGGTAGTAAGAATACGTTTGTCAACACCAAAATCTTCTCGAGTTTATAAGAGTCGACTAAGGGATTAAAGTGTCACTGATTATTCGTTGACACAAGATTGGCAGCAGCGTTATCATAGTAAGTGGACATACTACTTGCGATCGCCAATCCGCTTGTCCAGCGTGGCTTGATTTGTTTGAAGTAAAGTTGTATTCACCGTAAAATTGACAAGTTCACGTGGTCTTCAAAAAAAGTTAGTATATATAGAACAAAGCTATCAAAACCAATAAGAGACCTACCATCCCTAATAACAGGGTTGAGATTGGATTCCTCGTTGCTCAGCCACCCATGAACGACAACGACGATGGGGTCGGCGGGATTGAAGTTGGAAACACTGATCGAGTTCACGTCATTGATGACCAGTGTTTGCGGAGATTCTGGGTTCTGCCTGTGGAGCACAAAATATATTATTTTAGCTGTCTACCATCTAGTTCCTCACCTGTGTTAAAATTATTAGTTAATAAATAGTTACAATAGTCATGATCTTTTTCTTTGTCCACCCCTTTTCCCAGTTTATCTGGGGTTGGGTCTCCCTGTACATCGGCGCCAGAGAACTCTGTTCTGGGTTGTCTGCATACTCAGATTCTCGTTGCGGATCTCTTTTTCTATATTTGCCCACCATGTGGCAAATAGTCTTGATGATATTTAATTAAAGTAGGTACCTAACTCAATTATGTGTAATGGTATCTGTGTTATACTTGATAGCATCGAGTAACAGTGAAACAGATAGCAGGATGCGCTAAGTCACCGGATAGTCTTGCTATGCTGTACCGACGTATATGAAACTTTACTTCCTTACACTCAAAATTGCTCATAAGTCTACGTTTTAATCTGTTTTTGCTTGCAGGGGTTCAATAATTTAACTAATGAAAGTCGATAAACAAGTATTATATCTTCATCTACTAGATCCAATCAAAGATAATGATAATTTGTTTGCCATGTGACTGCGGAGTAATTATCAGAAACCTTATATAATTGATTAGGAGATATTATCAGTAAATCATATGGTACGTGTACATAATAAATTTCCAATTCCAATAGTCTCTTTAGCAAAATAATTAATCAATTATTATAGTAATCCATATTGATACCATAATCCTTAAGCACCTGTCCGATCGCTGGTGATAAAGCTACTAACGACCGTAATGTCTACTCGGGCATAATAAGTGTGTGGACATGACTGTGCACTCTTTATAAATTTATAGACACCTTTTGCATAGTTAATTGCATTTTTTTAAAGTTCAAAAGCAAATAAAAAGTCCATCCGTTTTTAAATTCAGTTCGTCAATTTTTTTTTGTATGTTACTCGATATCTAGAATTATGAACCGATTTTCAAAAAATATCTTTTAATCAATCAAGTTTAACCCCGAAATGTTCCCGTGGTACAGCCGAGGAAATTGAATGTTTAGCACTTTGCGGTTCAAGTTAATTTGGTAGTTTTGTATGTACTAAGCACGTCCAATGTAAAGTGAGCCATAAACTGCTAACCATTCAATTTCCTCGACCGTACCAACCAAGACGGGCTCTGTGGCTGGGATCTTGGAGAAATCGGTTGAGGACTATTATTGTTTGCTTTTATCTGATGATAAATGTTATAAATGGGTTGATACCCATCAGCCCCAATCAATATTTTGTAATCCTCGTAAGCATCGTCAAATCTTTAGCACTAACACCAACCAAATTTTTAATAAGTCTTTTGAAAAAATGGACAGCACATCGCACACTAACTAATGCTCTTCGCTTCCCTGCAGCAGGATCAAATTTCTCAATTTATTGACGGAGTTTCAGAGAAGAATAGAACGGAAATAAGCACCACAAAAAACTAATGGAAACAAGAGAAACCATGCTTTAGAAGTTCAATTTCACGGTTCGGTTTTTGATATAATGATAATGAGTTATTTTAGATTTTAGAAACAGATTAATGTTTACCCGATTCTGAGCATGATACCTTACCCAATAAATGTATTGTATTGCCTTCATAATAAAAACTATATTCAAATGCTATAGATATGAATTACACCGGTTCTATCTTATCCACATTATGTCGCACGCTCTGAATCATTATTTTTCCGAGCATTTTAAACCAAAACATGGTTCCAGGAAAGCTTTTGAAAGTTAAGTTACCTGGTGTACAGCTGGTACACGTTGTTTGCCGGGTTCCGTTGGACCTCCCGAAGGAGATTAAAGTCTGGCTCCTCCTCAAGGTCGACCATGTGCGGCACTTCGTTTCCATCTGGGAACTGAATGAACCTCTGGTATTCGACGACCTGGTCTTGAACTTCTACAGGTCCTGCTGCAGCATATGCTGAAATTGAGAATTTAAAGTAATCAATAGAGGCGTAGATAAGCTTAGATACATAGGTTAGCTTAAATTGGCCCTTTCTACTTTTAGAGAATCTTACATTTCTTGCAAAAAAATATTCGTTGTAAGTATGATGCCAACAGTGGCAAGAACCATGTTACTACTAGTTAATATGAGAAGCTGTTGCATTAATAACTACATAATTGATAGTTGCCTATGCCTAGGATAATAAAATCACTAATTTGTATAAAACTTTTAACCAAGGCTTCTCAGTAAATATAATCGTTGCTCTGCCAGCATAGGAGCAGTCGCGAGAATTAACGGGTACCCGACGTGGTATATTTTTGAAATGAATTAGCAAGTTGCTTGTGGTAGAATATTCGCACACATATTTCTACTCTTATCTGAGGCATTAAATTGCTTATCCAAGGGTATATCTGCCGTATGTATAGTAGATATTTTGTAATTCCACATGCCCGTATTAGATACATTAGGTAACTTAATAAATCATTTTTTTTTGTCACTGATTACACCACCTTAAGATTGTTTGTAGCAATATTTCTGAAGGTATACTTTAAAAACTAAGGTTTTATGACTGTAATGAATCAGTACCTGCTAAAGCAACGATGAGCACTATCGCCGTACGCATTTTAGGCCTACTAACTGAAAACGACTGGTACTACCATTATCGGATATTCATTTATACATACCGATAATCAAACAAATTTTCTGATTGTTATCTTATCATGTGTTTCTTTCTAATTTGAATAATTATGTAATAAGGTTCAGTAGATTTTAGGGTTCAGCATGTAGATATATTTAAAACACGTAACAATACCTAATAACGCAGGAAAACGCACTTTGTCCAAGCGCAGTTGTTGTTTTCAACAAATTGGTGATATAAAATGAACGATAATATTGATAATTGTATTAAATACTTATCTACCCTTTGGCTATACCGAATTATAATTAAGTATTCGTATCTTAAAACGAGCTGGGTCACATCTCATAGACAAAGAAGTTTCATGTCCACATGAAGAGTCCAAGGGAACACAACAACTGTACCTCATCAAAATAAAGTCCAATTTTGCCCTGATTTTTTTAAGGATTAAACATGTTCTTTCCGTGGACCCTTCATGTATTACTTTTAGAAAATATTTTCTATCAAATGTACATTAACTAAACCGTGTTGATTCATCATTTATGAATTCTCGCATATCAGCATCAAACCACTTAACTTAATTTGGCATAGATAGATGTAACTAAGTTAGATTCTGATGATAGATAGTAAACCTCTGTATAATATACTAGAATCATTTGAAGAGTTTGACATCAGAAAGTCACTGATGACGTTTTCGCTTCCTTACACATGATATTATGTGTTTGGGCGCTTTCACAAACCGTTGTTGAAATCACCTTGTTATTTAATTCGGACAAGTTTGGGCTTGTTCTACTTAGGATCACGATCTCTTTGGATTCTAATAGGAGAAAAAAATATCCCAAAATGTTTTTTCCATTACGATACCGTTTTTTCATAGATGTTCAAAGGCGGTTGCGTAATGGAAGGAATGAAAACTGTATGAAAATTATGGGACATATTTTTTCTCCTAACAAAATTGAATGAGCTCGTGATTCTGAGTCGAATAAGCCTAAACTTGACCAAATTAAATAACAAGGTGATTTCAACAACGGTTTGTGAAAACGCCCGTTTCTCAAAACTTTACATCAATAACTTTTTATAATACTGACCTGAATACCACAATTGCTACTTCATACGTTCACAGCGGTAGGGATAAGTTTTCCGTGTAAATTCCATGAAAATTATATATTATTTTACTTGAATATAATCTAAATTACAGCTAATCAGTACAAAATAGTATTAATTAATCCGCATTAGATTACAATAATAACCGTCATAATAGCTAATCTTATCAACTTTGCTATTCCGTAGGCGTGATTTCGATAATAGGTAAACTAGTACTTTTTTATCTAAATAAAAATCTAATTCATTAGCTCTAGTTAAATAATTTTATGCGTCTTCCATTTACGAAAACTTTTGACTGTGTCGGCGAACAATTAGCATAGCATGTATACACCGTGTTTTTAAATTTAGCAGGCTTCCTGCTACACGACGTCCCTGTATATGTATCGTGATTTGTTATCTATATAAACTCTGAAGAAACGATTAATTTTGCCTCAACACCTAATAAACGTTAAGAAAATCAAGGTATGATAAACAAAATGCTCAAGCTTAAGCATACTTGTACAACAAAAGCCGTAAATTGTTCCAGCAGCTTCATTCTAAGAACCCACGTGGCGTGAAAACTTCATTTTTCAAGAAATCCTTAATCCGCCGACGAGTTATATATGTTTCTGAGGGTTTTAAATCGGATGTTCCATTCAAGCTAAACTGGCGGGTCGCAAACTGCTAGAGTTCCTGATATAACGGGTGTCCCAAAAAGGACGCAAGATTTGATATGGCTGTCATTTTTGCATTTTAGTGCTGGTAACCCTAAAATAAAAACGATTCGATAGCTGAATGCTTAGGGTTTATAAAAATAATAGGTTAGATAAAGATTTAGTGAAGGACCAGTTAAGAGAAAGAGAGTTTCGAATTTCGAAAATTAGTTACCGGTTTTAGAAGCAAAATCATTTTATAGGGTATCCACACGGTCCTGCAAGATTACTAATACCATCGGAACACAAAACAGATACTAATTTTTGCGTCCAGACGTGCTCGACCACCAATCTCCAAATTTTTATATTTTTTGCTGTATGGACTATGAAAATAGCAAAACTGCCAATAGATAATATCGTTTGCGTGGGCGAATTTCTTAAGTGATCCTTCGTTAAATCTTCATGCACATAATAGTTTTACAAACCCTAAACATTCAGCTGTCGAATAATTGATGTTTCAGGGTTGCCAGGACTAAAATGTAAAAATGACAGCAATTTCAAATCTTGCGTCCTTTTTGGGACGCCCTTTATACTATAGGTAGCCTTAAAGGGGTAAAGACAAGCTGCTGGTGCAAAGCGACACTAGCAAATGAAATAAAGAAAATAATTTTCTCAGGGCGCCTAAAATACAAACAAGTACATTAGTACACACAAAAATAGTCATCGTTATCAACGTGCACTTTCCGTGGCAATGGCTACGGTTGACAGAAAAAGTAACAAATGTGAAAATGCGATTTTGTTCTATTACTCGTACTCTCAGTAAAAATAGTACTCTCCTTAAAATACATACAAACATAATGTATATCCTACTTTAAAAAAGAAAAAATCGAATGTCATTAATTTATGACATAAAAACTATTTTATGTCATAAATTAATGACATTCGATTTTTTCTTTTAAGGTACTAACCTTAAATGACATTTAGCAAAGTCTCTATTTTAAGTAAAATGAATATTCAAGTGGATTAAGATCAGTGTTATAATTATGTATAATGGATTTTTCAATTTGACGTGAACGTTTGACAGCCGAATCTATTTAATATATTTTAGCCTTTACTCGTTTGATCAGTGTACCTAATTTGAATAAGTGATTAAAATATGTATAGGTAATTAATTATTATAATTAAAATTATCATAATTTCTGATATTTTAATAATTGATAAAATACCTGTGTATTTGATTTTTCTGTCAACCAAAGTCAAAGTCTAAGTCAAAGGCATTTATTCACGTAGGCAGGAGAATACAGCAATTTTGAATGTCAATAATAAAATAATAATGATGAAGATATATGTAACAATCGCTTAACCCTAAGACAAAAATCATAAAAATAAGAACAAAATGTTCGAATGTCAATAATACAGAACCAATTATAATTATATCAACAGAATAGATTAACAATTACAACAAAGAAAATTACATTAATAAATTGTATAATAATACAGTATGGCACAATATGGAGACAAAGTAAATGTTTTTTGCCACATACCATCCAACCATCGCTGATACATCATGTAATACGGAGGGTCAGGGTACCGATGAAAATGGATGCAGAACTACTTCAAGGAAGATGATGATCGTCAACCTGCGTAGTCCGGAGCAACTCAGTCCCAAGCGTTTTTGTCTTCGAGATAATCTTTAACGCTGTAGTACGCTTTCCTCATTAAGGTATTTTTAATGTTTCTTAAAGCGAATACCTGATAGGTCTGTAACGGAACTGGGAAGCATATTATAGTAGCGTATACAGTTTCCCATAAATGAGTTTTTAATTTTTCGTAATCGCGAGGTTTTAACTAGCAGTTTATTTTTATTTCTCGTGTTAACGTCATGTATGTCACAATTTTTCTTATAGCTATCTATATTTTTATGAACGTGCATATCGTGCGTGTTTTCGTAAATATATTGGGAATATACAGTCAATACATTGATTTCCTTAAATTTCTTTCTAAGCGATGCCCTACGCTTCATTTTGTAAATAGCACGTACGGCACGCTTTTGCAGTACGAAGATCGCATTGATGTCAGCAGCACTACCCCACAGCAAAATGCCGTACGACATTTTACTATGGAAGTAGCTAAAATAAACCAATCTAGCTGTCGTTTCGTCCGTTAGAAGGCGAATTTTCCATACCGCAAAAGCCGCCGAACTTAGCTTATTTGCGAGAGTATTAATGTGAGGGCCCCACTGTACTTAATCTCGAATCCAACGTCAGGCCCAAGAATACTACGCTAGTACTAATCTCTTGTTCCTCGCCTTTAATACATACGGTCGTTGGCGTAGTCTTGATGTTTGTTGTGGCAAATCTTAATGTTTTTGTTTTCTTTTCATTAAGTAAAAGGTTATTAACATTAAACCACCGCACCACATCAGAGATAGCACCGCCGACATAATCACTGTCATCCACGTGTCGGTGAACTTTAAAAATCAAGGATGTATCGTCTGCAAACAGAAGTATGTCGGGGTGATCCTGCTCTAGAAGAGGCAAATCATTTATGTAAATGAGGAACAAAAAGGGCCCCAAGATGGAACCCTGGGGTACGCCCATAGTAACCAAAGATCCCGGTGATCTTGCTCCACTCACGTCCACCCGCTGGATTCTGTGATCTAGGTACGATTGAAGTAAATCTAATGTCCTTCCCCTGACCCCGTAATGGCTAAGTTTTTTAACTAGAGTCTCGTGGCTGACGCAGTCGAACCATACTTTGCTACCAAAACCACACGTTGATAACGATGATTACACATAAGCATACAATTTTAGTTTGTTTCAAAGCGTCTTATTCATAAGTTGGGTTTCACTGAAAATCAGCGTCGCGAAATGTGCCCTGTGGCTCATTTCGTGACACCAAAGCTGAGTGCAGACCATTTAGCGCAATTTGTTTTTATATATGTAACTATTTATATTTATTATAAGTTTTGTAATAAAATCCTGATAAAATCAATCACCGGCTTGTCTATCTCTAAAGCTCTAAAGATCGCCGAGGACAGACCCGCTTGGAAGAGCATGCATCAAGCAACAAACCCTTCAAGCTAG
>JALPQI010012662.1:0-30683 GCA_025490895.1 Thaumatotibia leucotreta | reverse complement strand
TTTCTTTTACTTGTAAATTGCTATAAAGTAAAGTGTCATTAGTTGGGAAGCTAGCTAACCTAGGTATATGTCATTTGCATCTAACGCACTTACTATAATATGGTTAATATTTTACAATATTATATATGTGCTGTACTTATAAGCATACAATTTTATTGTATGGAAGTAAAACTTTGATTTTCAAACATTCAATAATAGCAGTCTTCTTCCGTCAAGCAATGCACTTTTTTAGGCAGATTGGTCGGAGAAACCCGAATCTAGCTAATTTCGAGATAATTGGTATCATATGCGTGTTTCGTGTAGCATCCTCTGTATTAATTTGTAGGTAGCTACCTGTACCTACCTACATACAATAGCATTCATGTTGGTAGGTACATTATTGAGCTACTGTGTATTCATTTGTAGTTATAAAGAATACAGATTTATGTAATAATCAAACCAGGTTCTATCTTCATAAATATTTCATTCTTTGAATATCTTTACTTACAGGGTACCTAATGACTGTACATAATAAAATTATGTTTTTTACAGAATCCATGTAGGTACTTATGTCGATATCAGCTCAAATTCAGCTCAATCGAATACCTACTAAGAAATGTTTGAAAAATGATTTGCAATGATGGGTCACTCGTACATGAACCTAGACTAGATAATTTTTAGCAATTTCAAATGTGAAGCTCTTAGCAACACTCTGACCTACTAACACAAAATTTAGAGCATCTGAATGCTTAGCCAAGTTGTCAATCGCTAACGATTAGTAGCGTATCGTAGTTTTCCCTCTCTGTCACCCTTTCATATTAGTGAGACAAAGACAGTTAGCTGCCTTTCGCTTACGATTGACGATTAAGCGTTAGCGATTGGCATCTTGGCTAAGCATCCTGTCCCTGTTACTTCAATGAAAGCGCCATCGGAGTAACAGAACACAAAACGATCATTATTTTCGAAGTTCGCGGTAGACCCGCTTTTTCATAATTTGATCTAGGACGGGCGCAGGCTGTATGTACCTAGAGACCCTTCTTGGATTAAGATCTTTAAGATTTTTTCATAGGTTATTTAGAAATCTGTACATTTTATATACCTACATACATTAAATGTAAGTATCTGACCTAACCTATTATGATTGGCCCTTGTAGCTTTGTATTGAGGATCTTAACGTTAATTCATAAAACATGATACGATAGTATAAAGCTACAAATAAAAGAAAAAAGTCAAATATATATTTATTGAATTCCCCTATAAAAATGGATAATTGGGCAAAATGTACTGTCTCCACATATGCATAATTACGCCGATGTACCTCTTTTTGCTGCGTTCCTTTCCTATCGACTTTTCTCGGAAAAGTCCGTAAATTCATATTGAGATCGATTGCAAAAAAGTTGTAGGGTAAATCTATCTATTCAGCCCGTGTCCACCCACTGCTGGGTATAGGTCTCTTCTTTATTACGGTTTAGGGTACATAAGTACCCTTTAATAATTAAGGCTTTCATCAAAACAAAAATCACGATCGCGTCAATTGTGTTTCGAAAGTTTGTGATCCAAACTGTATGGTATACTCTGTCCAACAACCTTTGCCAGTAGAAAAGGGAAATTCAAAAACTGTAAGTGTGTTTTGTGGATTAATTACAGAAGAATTTGCTGACCTTTTTCACTCTCAAAAGTTATTACAAAAAATTTAATTTTGTAACTTAAAAATTATGACGTTACATTGTGTTGTCATTATTGTCATTAAAGGCCTTTAAGTAAGTACAATTTTTTTGCAACGAACTCGTTGTTTTCCATGAAAATACGAAGGGAAAAGATTGTTCACTACATCTGTGATTTGGTTTCGTTGAGTAAAAACTAATTAATGTGGGTACCTAAAAATATCTAATCGGAAACACTCCGTAACGACTGAGTTAACTGTAACTCAGAAAATATTTACAGGATACCTATTTATTTGTTTATTGAAAAATACTATCGGCTTATCGGTAGTAGCATAGGTAATTAAAAGACTCTTTCTCAATCACAAATTAGATGGTACAAGCAATGTCCTAGTATTCTAAAATATAATGCTCAAAAAATAACAAAAACTGCTCATAAAATAGTAGAATGGCCGAGTTAAGTACATAACACTTGTTTCGATGTACTTCCGATTATCATCTTCGCTAGGCATGAATTCAAGTCACAAGGGCCAAGTAAGGCTTGGCATGAACTGTAAATTGTATTAACGACGTCACCGTTTCGTCACTCTCGCTCGTGACTCGTTGCTGTGACTCAAATGTATACAAAAGATTTATGACATACTTTATTGGCGTATAAAAAGTACGCATTCCTGACGAGTTATGTTTTGTTTTCTTTGAGATTTGGCCAATGACAGGTGGAGGCGACGTAGGGAATGTTCAAACTAGGGGATCTAATCAACGCGCCAATTTTAAGACCTGTAATCAAAACGACTAAAACCCATATAATTTTGTCATATCTCTCTTCCACTCTAGCTTTGCTCCGTGATTGTTTTAGTCTAAGAAACCTAAAATTTGGCATCAGTTTGTTATGAATTATGTAACATCTTAGGTTCCTATAATAACTGCAAACTAAACGGAATAGAGCTACCTATGCCATTATCTATTTTTTTTAAACTTGTCTATTTAATAGTGAGAGATTCTACTTTTATTTCAATTATTCAGTCTAATAAGAACGTCGTAGGTAACATATTTATGAGCGGATTCTTTCGGTACGTGTACCTTGATGAAGTATGGATAATAGTTGCAGCTTGAGCGTAGCGCGGCCTGCTACCGCCAACACCGAAGTTCACAAATTTCGGGGATTTGTCTCTGTCACTCCAACGAAGGCGACATTATTTTCTAATATTTCTTTATCTAATAAGTTTCATTAAAAAATATAACAATGCCAAAAAATTGGATGCAAAACGATAATAAGAGTAGATACTAGATATCTAATCACGCAGAAAGTAGCAAAATAAAGCGGGTTCTATGATGATTTAACATATTGTTCTAAACAATTTAATGGCACTAGTGGCAGAATGTACAATTAATTTGGTGAACCAAACTATAAAACCTAATTTTACTGACCTTTTATATGCACAATTTGTAGCGTATAATAAACCAAAACCATCGGAATATAGTGTCATCATAATGAACTATCATGTAAATGTGATAAATTACTTGTGCGGTTGAACACTTTTTGAGGTTATTTTTGAAACATACAATTTTGAATTTCTGGTTGGTGGTTGAAATATTATCCCAACATTTCAATCCGTATTCCTAAATAGATACCTACCTACTCAATATGAAATGTTTTACTCTTGTGTAGTCTGCACATTGCACAGTAGACTGCCTGCCGCCTTCGCCACGGTGGGCATACCCACACCAAATTAAATATTTTATTCTCACGACTATGATATCATAGGTGTACGGATTTGGACTAATTTTAACTTCAAGAATTTTAAGCAACTTGTTTTTGCGAATTTATCATTACCATTAGGCTAGGGATTAGGAATAACTAGTATTTAGTACCTACATAGACAAATAGGTAACACTATCGTGACCTATCGTTCGTTAATTTGTGTACATGTAGGTACCTACATCATGCCAAATTTTGTCATTAACTTTACAAGAGGTATTGAATTTTCCATTGAATCGTCCAGTGTAGATAGAGTAATTAACGTCCGAGGGGAAGGAAAAAAAGGAACGAAAACTTAATAAGATCGTCCCATAAGCCCAGGTAAAATGTGATAGAAATATAAAATTATTTGGCCTTTGTTTGGCGCCACATGGAGATGTATTAATATGACCAATGCATACCGTTCTGAAGGTCATCAAAACCCGTTCTGGGTGAACTTGCTACTATCTGCTCCCTACCTGGACGGCCTTATAAAACAAATAGAAGACGGATCCAGCCTATAAAAAGTTTTGTTATCCGGAGCAGAAGCTACAAAAGTACGTATGTTATCAGTAATTCCTTTGCTTTTGCCTGTCTCACTATGAAAAAATACTTACAAGCACCAGATTGCCAAAATCTCCTAAAAGATTTGTAAACATGGCCAAAAAAGGCAAAGCGGGCCACGTGCATTCCATCTATATCCAGCCGGCGTACGTGAGATTATTTTGAGCCTGCAGCTCCCGAATTAACCCACCCAGCATTATATCTTCTAGGAAAGTAAACAGAGAGCTGTATTTAGGATCAGTTCAACGGTTACGCATGACTCGCCGCGTGGGCCCGTGGCAGATTCACGCCCGCCATATTTGTTTTCTTTTGGCGGGAATTCGGACATGTTTGTTTAGAAGCGTTCGATTTAGTGTAAATTCACTACGCCCGCTGACAGACGTGTTATTTCAAACTTGTTTAAGTGTTCAATCGCGTTTATTATAGTCTTCGAGGAGATTCGGTGATTACACTCTTAGTATTATTGATCTAGAATAAAGATATTTGGTTCTAGTTTTATTTACATACTTTACTTATTTTTCACATTGCACTGTCGTGGCTAGGTCCTTCCTTCTTTCTTGCAGGAGGCGGCAAGTCTTAGGTTACCGTATTGTTGCAGCCCTACTGGCATCATAGGCACCTCGAAAACAGCTATCTGAACAGGGACATCTGCAAACTGTATGTGTTTTGCTGTCTGAGTTGCTTTTAAAATAGGTATGAAGGCAGGTTCTTTCTTTCATGTATACAACAATAATAAAGGGACAATATCTAGTTGATATCTATGTAGTTCTTGTTCATCAGCAGTCTCATCACGTACCTATATGATACGATAAGTAACATATCTATCACGTTGTGATTATCGGAGAGATAAATCTTATACAAGGGGAAATCGCAGACCCTGTACTAAATTCTTTGTTTTACAGTAGGTTGAGTTTATTTTATCTAGCTTCATTAATAAATTGCGGTGTTTTCGGTGGAAACTTTCTGCGAACTATATTTTTTGCTCATTTACAAGTTGCGCACATCGTATACTGTGTACCTGGATTACTCAGTTTTATTACTGGTGATGCAGCAATTTGGTAGGTAGTAGTCATTCTAAAATTTTGTTGTACTTAAGTACCTATGTATGTTTGAGCCTAGTACTTAGAATATTATAATACTCGTATTATATTAGGGAACTTAGTACACGGAATATCAAACCTTTACGGAATAGCAAAAGTGGCGATCCGTTCAAGCGCATAGGTATTTAATACTTATGCAGTATCGTTTCAGTGAGTCTATTGGCCGCTCTACACATTCAATGTAGACTATCTAAGGGATGTCGGAACGTAGCTATCCAAAAAAAAGCTTTTAGTCATTACAAAAATAATCAAGTGTTTTTTAATATTTTCACACATTCCCAATTAAAATCTAACCCAAAATCACAAAGAGAGATCTTACCTACTACCTACATGAATACATTTTATGTAGATACGTCTACTAATTAATAATTTGGTTTGGAAATGGATGTCGACGTTAACGCTAAAATTCAGGTTATTCTATTGATAGTAGTATAGGCATGTATTTACTTACGATGCACTAGTCTAGATATTAAAACTGGAATGCCCCAATCGAAGTTCGATGACCCGCCACTGAGCCAAAAGATCGGAAAGAAAGATCTAGAAACGAGAGGAATGAATGTACCTAAGGTACATTCAACAACGTAGGCTGGCTAACTAAAATAACTAGTAGTAAGGGGGATGGAAAGGATAAGTCAAAGTCAAAGCTGCTGGATAGCTGGATGGAAAGAAAGACGAATGAGCAAGTACCTACTCGAAATGGTAGGAGAAAAGCGATGCCTACTGGAAACAGTAAAGAATGTGAGAGGCATGATGATGGGCCACCTGATACGACACGACAGGCTTCTTTCTGAATATCCTAGAGGGCAAGAGAAGTATAGGAAGGCCAAGAATTACATACCTCAGCCAATTAAAGGAAAAAGTAGCTGTCGAGTCGTACTCAGATGTCAAAAGGCCTGCACAGAATAGAGAGGAATGGAGATTACTCCACCGACAAGAGCGTAGCTCTTAAGTAATGATGATGATGATGAAGGAGTTTCTTGCAATTTTATTTGCAGCGTCGCGGTGAGATGTTTCCTGAGTGGCCTAGGATTCCAATTGGTTGAATGTGTGTATCTCGTACATCCGAAAGAAGCGAAGGCAAAGCGAAGAGAATTAATTGATTAAAAATTCTAATTATAAAAATAAATGAATATTTTGATATAAGTCCAGTTAGAAACAATATACTTCAAAATGAATCGTTAATTAGCGCCTACCAATGACAGACATATCACGTAGTGATCGTTATCAACGTGCGGTATTGGTGGCAAAGTATGGTTGACAGAAAAATCAAAAGCACAGGTATTTTATCAATTCTTAAAATTATAGTAATTTTAATTAAAATAATTAACTACCTACACATATTTTAATCACTTATTCAAATTACACTGATTAAACGAGTAAACGACTAAAATGTATTCACCAGATTCGGCTGTCAAACGTTCACGTCAAATTGAAAAAAAAATCCATTATACCGGGTGGCCCATTCAAATCGGTCAGTATGGGAAAGTCTGAAACTATAAGACATACGAATATTTGTTCTTAGGAACCATGTCATCGATTTTAAAAATAATGAAAACTACGTTGATAAATATAAAAAAAAAAATCTTAAGAATTACACAACAAACACCTAGTAAAATAAATTTAAGTATATGAAAACAATGAATTGCTTTCATTTTAGACATCATGTTTCTTAGAGACATTTACAGCTTAAGACCTACACAAACGATATCTAAATAAAAATAGTGTAAGTTTTTTTTTTTCAAAACAACCGGGTTCGATTCCCTAGCTGGGTACAGTTTTTTTTTTCAAATGTATGAATGCAGTTTTTCTTTTTATCAAAATCGGTGACATAGTTCCTAAGAATGAATCTTCGTATGCCTTATAGTTCCAGACTTTTCCATACTGATCGATTCGAATGGGCCACCCTGTATACTTTATATAGGTAACACTGATCTTACTACACACTTGAATATTCATTTTGATTAAAATAAAAACTTTGCAAAACGTACTATTGTGTGTCATAAATTAATGTCATTAGATTTTTCTTTTTTAAAATAGGTTAAAGTTTGTAAATATCCCAAGGAGAGTACTTTTTTTTTAGAGTACGAGTAATGAAACAAAATAGCATTTTCACATTTGTTACTTTTTCTGTCAACCATAGCCAGTGCCACGGAAAGTGCACGTTGATAACGATCATTATCAGTCATATCACAGCCACTCGCAGCGTTTGACCACTAAGCAGGACATTTAATGTCTAATGTAATTTACATTGATCGTTTTAAATATTTGTCAACAATACAATCGCGAGTAATGTATATTATTACCCATTTCCGTAAAAGCCTGAGTCATTGTAACACACTGTAGAACGAGGGGCCGCACATAGTGTGCCACTAAGAGGGATAGACATAGTCACTTAAAACTAAGAAGAAAGTGCCACACAGGCACTTAGTGACGTATTCAACGCATTTGTCTGGCACTTACATTTAGCATCTAATGCACACACACACAAAAAATAGTGGCACAGTGATAAGGACGGACGATTATCGTTCCTTTTCACTTCCACTAGTAAAAAGTTTCATAAGACCATCCCTTTCGTTCTTGCTATTATTATAACGTTGTCAAATCCATATTAATCCTACATTCATGCTGTAGAACCATAATAATATTGAGGAAACGATATGTAGGTAGGTACCTATCCCATAGCCTCCCAGCATTGAAATCTAGATGAACATATTTTAAACTATGGAATCGGATTTCTGCATAATAAAACCCTTCATAGTTTGCCAATTACGCGTTAAGTATATTGATTAAAAGTCTTATCTCTGTTTCAGTTGGAGTTAAGTAACCAAACTAAAAGCTCATAATCCTGTCGGGTACTTAATGGTATGCAAATGGGTGAAGACACAAATATCACGTATGCAAAGTCAAAGTCAAACTATTCTTTATCTCTGTCGTCTGACATTATCAAGAGAGAGAAAAAAATCTACTACTGGTTCAAACCCTACACCGTTCCTGAGAAGAACCGGTAAGAAACTCAGGCGGACTTATTTTTTCAAAACAGTATAATAATACATCTTATTAAAATAATTGCATTAAAGAATTTATTACATAAAAAAATTATTTTTATAGACATTTTTATAATTGCATTTTGTTTTAGAAAATTGGTCGTTTAACATATGACCGCGACCAGCGTTCCGCACAACCATAATCCCTATTTATAACTTGCCTAATCGAACGATATGCTGGACTGGTATGCTACGGATCGCAGGAAGTCATAGGTCAATACTGAAGTTATGTTTAGTTGTTTGGCGAGCCACCTGGCCGCATAATCTACATTATCATTGTTTTGATACCGGAACTCGGCGAAAATCACGCGGTTTACCAGCAAAACACGAAGCTATGTGTAACCAAAACACATATAATTTATAGCGAATGAAAGAGGTAGAGCGCTTGATAGGTAGGTACTCCACAAGTGTCTTTGTGAGTCATTGTTGTGCCTCTGGACTCATTCCCTACTTGTTTCGTTCCTAGCTCTATCTTTGACCTGCCTGATTGTAGATTGTACCCAAAACAAAGTTTTATGTTTAAGTTGATGTTTGTTTTTAACCGACTTCAAAAAGGAGGAGGTTTACAATTCGACAAAATCTTTTTTTTTATGTATGATCCCCGATTACTCAAAGACGCGTGGACCGATTTGGAAAATTATTTGTTTACTTGAAAGGGTATACCTTCTAATAGGTCCCAATGTCTTCAGGTCCAGATCTGATGATGGAATTTTGGAGAAATCGACGGAACTCTTTAAATATTGTAGGCACTCAGGACATTTTTCGTATATTTTTGAAAGCTATTCAAGTATTTGCGTCTAGTAATGAACATCTAGTTGGTGAGGTGATGATGGAAGGTACAACTCTTTAGCGATTTATAGGAGTTGGGGAATGATTCTTTAAATATAACATATTTCATGTATTTTTGAAGCTATTTGAGTATTTGTGGTTAGGTGGTCATGATGATGGAAGGTACAAATCCTTATTCTTTAAATACCTATAACATATTTCATGGATTTCCTTAAGCTTTTCGAGTATTTGCGATTAGGTAGGCCGGTGGTGTTGGTGAGCTGATGATAGAAGGCTGACATTCGTTAACGTGTAGGAGTTGGAAATTTTTGAACATATTAATATATTTGAGTCTAGTAGTCAGAATCTCATGTTGGTCAGCTGATGATGGAAGGTACCTACGACTGCTTAACCATTAGGAGGAGCCATAGTCCGAAATGGTATGTGAAATTTAAATATAAAAATAAAAACTTCTTGAAAAATACACTGGAACTAAAATGTGCAAAATAATTTTGGTTTCTACTGCTTAGGATTTCCTATCCAAACCTTTAAACCTTTTACCCTATTCATTGAAACAGCACTTTTAATTCTAATAAGTGTATTTTTGATGGCGGTTTTATTTTTATTTTTTAAATATTTTTTGTTTTGAAGTTTTATCGATCTTTATTTTCATAACTGTACAATTTATAAACATGAAATCTAACTAACCTAATTTAGCTATATCTAAGATTGACCCTTATGGCATTGTACCGAGGATGCTGGCGGCATTTTCTCGCTGTATCGCAACACTGATGCGTTATGGTTTATATTGTTTTAAACTTCAATCGGGAAGTAAATACTCGTATCACAGAAAATAAATATGAAACGCTTATTTTTTAAACGGTTTTTTATTATTAAACGATTTTTCAAATCGATGCTTCAAATTTAGCGATCGATTTTTCGACCACTTTCACTGCACCGATTACAATGAAATTTAGAATTCGTATCCCAATTCCAACTCCTCAAACCCGAGGCTGCGGTGATAATAGATTATAATGGGCATTTTCACTTCTAGGGACACCCAATTAGCTTAACTCTCACAAAAAAGTTAACTTCGATGTCAGCATTGTAACGACAATTAAGCATTCGCCTTCGCCCGACTCTAATGACTGATCGGGGCAAGTTAGAGCAGCGCGCGTATCGCTCTACCCCGTGTCGGGCTTCGCCCGCTAAAGAGTCCTCGGGGCAAGGTAGAGCAACGCGCGTAGCGCGCTGCCTTATGTCGGGCTTCGCGCGTCTCTAAAGAGCGCCTTATGTCGGGCTTCGCCCGACTCTAAAGAGTGATCGGGGCAAGGTAGAGCAGCGCATATGTTACCCCGTGACGTTTGACAGCCGAATCTGGTGAATACATTTTAGTCGTTTACTCGTTTAATCAGTGTAATTTGAATAAGTGATTAAAATATGTGTAGGTAGTTAATTATTTTAATTAAAATTACTATAATTTTAAGAATTGATAAAATACCTGTGCTTTTGATTTTTCTGTCAACCATACTTTGCCAGCGTTTGACCACTAAGCAGGACATTTAATGTCTAATGTAATTTACATTGATCGTTTTAAATATTTGTCAACAATACAATCGCGAGTAATGTATATTATTACCCATTTCCGTAAAAGCCTGAGTCATTGTAACACACTGTAGAACGAGGGGCCGCACATAGTGTGCCACTAAGAGGGATAGACATAGTCACTTAAAACTAAGAAGAAAGTGCCACACAGGCACTTAGTGACGTATTCAACGCATTTGTCTGGCACTTACATTTAGCATCTAATGCACACACACACAAAAAATAGTGGCACAGTGATAAGGACGGACGATTATCGTTCCTTTTCACTTCCACTAGTAAAAAGTTTCATAAGACCATCCCTTTCGTTCTTGCTATTATTATAACGTTGTCAAATCCATATTAATCCTACATTCATGCTGTAGAACCATAATAATATTGAGGAAACGATATGTAGGTAGGTACCTATCCCATAGCCTCCCAGCATTGAAATCTAGATGAACATATTTTAAACTATGGAATCGGATTTCTGCATAATAAAACCCTTCATAGTTTGCCAATTACGCGTTAAGTATATTGATTAAAAGTCTTATCTCTGTTTCAGTTGGAGTTAAGTAACCAAACTAAAAGCTCATAATCCTGTCGGGTACTTAATGGTATGCAAATGGGTGAAGACACAAATATCACGTATGCAAAGTCAAAGTCAAACTATTCTTTATCTCTGTCGTCTGACATTATCAAGAGAGAGAAAAAAATCTACTACTGGTTCAAACCCTACACCGTTCCTGAGAAGAACCGGTAAGAAACTCAGGCGGACTTATTTTTTCAAAACAGTATAATAATACATCTTATTAAAATAATTGCATTAAAGAATTTATTACATAAAAAAATTATTTTTATAGACATTTTTATAATTGCATTTTGTTTTAGAAAATTGGTCGTTTAACATATGACCGCGACCAGCGTTCCGCACAACCATAATCCCTATTTACAACTTGCCTAATCGAACGATATGCTGGACTGGTATGCTACGGATCGCAGGAAGTCATAGGTCAATACTGAAGTTATGTTTAGTTGTTTGGCGAGCCACCTGGCCGCATAATCTACATTATCATTGTTTTGATACCGGAACTCGGCGAAAATCACGCGGTTTACCAGCAAAACACGAAGCTATGTGTAACCAAAACACATATAATTTATAGCGAATGAAAGAGGTAGAGCGCTTGATAGGTAGGTACTCCACAAGTGTCTTTGTGAGTCATTGTTGTGCCTCTGGACTCATTCCCTACTTGTTTCGTTCCTAGCTCTATCTTTGACCTGCCTGATTGTAGATTGTACCCAAAACAAAGTTTTATGTTTAAGTTGATGTTTGTTTTTAACCGACTTCAAAAAGGAGGAGGTTTACAATTCGACAAAATCTTTTTTTTTATGTATGATCCCCGATTACTCAAAGACGCGTGGACCGATTTGGAAAATTATTTGTTTACTTGAAAGGGTATACCTTCTAATAGGTCCCAATGTCTTCAGGTCCAGATCTGATGATGGAATTTTGGAGAAATCGACGGAACTCTTTAAATATTGTAGGCACTCAGGACATTTTTCGTATATTTTTGAAAGCTATTCAAGTATTTGCGTCTAGTAATGAACATCTAGTTGGTGAGGTGATGATGGAAGGTACAACTCTTTAGCGATTTATAGGAGTTGGGGAATGATTCTTTAAATATAACATATTTCATGTATTTTTGAAGCTATTTGAGTATTTGTGGTTAGGTGGTCATGATGATGGAAGGTACAAATCCTTATTCTTTAAATACCTATAACATATTTCATGGATTTCCTTAAGCTTTTCGAGTATTTGCGATTAGGTAGGCCGGTGGTGTTGGTGAGCTGATGATAGAAGGCTGACATTCGTTAACGTGTAGGAGTTGGAAATTTTTGAACATATTAAT
This sequence comes from Thaumatotibia leucotreta, assembly GCA_025490895.1. NCBI lineage: Eukaryota > Metazoa > Arthropoda > Insecta > Lepidoptera > Tortricidae > Thaumatotibia > Thaumatotibia leucotreta. The sequence continues at coordinate 18,338 of JALPQI010012662.1, read as the reverse complement.
ATATTTGAGTCTAGTAGTCAGAATCTCATGTTGGTCAGCTGATGATGGAAGGTACCTACGACTGCTTAACCATTAGGAGGAGCCATAGTCCGAAATGGTATGTGAAATTTAAATATAAAAATAAAAACTTCTTGAAAAATACACTGGAACTAAAATGTGCAAAATAATTTTGGTTTCTACTGCTTAGGATTTCCTATCCAAACCTTTAAACCTTTTACCCTATTCATTGAAACAGCACTTTTAATTCTAATAAGTGTATTTTTGATGGCGGTTTTATTTTTATTTTTTAAATATTTTTTGTTTTGAAGTTTTATCGATCTTTATTTTCATAACTGTACAATTTATAAACATGAAATCTAACTAACCTAATTTAGCTATATCTAAGATTGACCCTTATGGCATTGTACCGAGGATGCTGGCGGCATTTTCTCGCTGTATCGCAACACTGATGCGTTATGGTTTATATTGTTTTAAACTTCAATCGGGAAGTAAATACTCGTATCACAGAAAATAAATATGAAACGCTTATTTTTTAAACGGTTTTTTATTATTAAACGATTTTTCAAATCGATGCTTCAAATTTAGCGATCGATTTTTCGACCACTTTCACTGCACCGATTACAATGAAATTTAGAATTCGTATCCCAATTCCAACTCCTCAAACCCGAGGCTGCGGTGATAATAGATTATAATGGGCATTTTCACTTCTAGGGACACCCAATTAGCTTAACTCTCACAAAAAAGTTAACTTCGATGTCAGCATTGTAACGACAATTAAGCATTCGCCTTCGCCCGACTCTAATGACTGATCGGGGCAAGTTAGAGCAGCGCGCGTATCGCTCTACCCCGTGTCGGGCTTCGCCCGCTAAAGAGTCCTCGGGGCAAGGTAGAGCAACGCGCGTAGCGCGCTGCCTTATGTCGGGCTTCGCGCGTCTCTAAAGAGCGCCTTATGTCGGGCTTCGCCCGACTCTAAAGAGTGATCGGGGCAAGGTAGAGCAGCGCATATGTTACCCCGTGTCGGGCTTCGCCCGACTCTAAAGAGAGCTCGGGGCAAGGTAGAGCAGCGCGCGTAGCGCGCCACCCCATGTCGGGCTTCGCCCGACTCTAAAGAGTGCTCGGGGCAAGGTAGAGCAGCGCGCGTAGCGCGCCACCCCATGTCGGGCTTCGCCCGACTCCGGGGCAAGGTGCGTAGGATGCCCTGAAAATTTCGGGAATTTAATACTTAGGAACGTATATTTGACATGTGTTATACCTCTTTCTTACAAGCATAGTCTCATTATTCGAAAACACTGGCCACTTAGAAAAAAAAAACAATGTCCGATTTTCAATTGTTTTTTAAAGTCGTTGAGTCCCTGGTGAAAATGGAGCTGTCCCGCGAAAGTTTTAGAGCAATGATTTATTATGACTTTAAAAGTGGATTAACACAACAACAATGTGGAGACCGATTAACTATTGCTTTTAGTAGTGAAGCACCTTCAAAGACGACCATATACAGGTGGTATTCGGAATTCCAACGTGGCCGTGTGTCTCTTGCGGATGACGTACGTGAGGGTCGACCGAAAACGGCCGTTACCGATCAAAACATCGATGTTGTTCGCCAACTGATAAAGGAAGATAGGCATGTTACATATCGGGAAATTCAGGAGACTTTAGGCATTGGAATGAGTCAGGTACAAGTTATTTTACAACAAGAGTTGGGCGTGCGGAAGTTATTTTCCCGGTGGATTCCTCACTTGTTATCTGACGACCAGAAAACGGTACGTGTCAATTGGTGCCGCAAAACTTTAAAAAGATTTAATGGAGGAAGCTCAAATGCCGTTTTTAGTATTGTGTTAGGTGACGAATCATGGATTTACGCATATGAGCCTGAATCGAAAAACCAATCTCGAGTTTGGGTTTACGAAGACAAACCGAAGCCGACAAAAGTTGTTCGTTCTCGCAGCACGATCAAAAAAATGGTAGCCACGTTTGTCTCCAAATCGGGTCACGTGGCGACTATCGCTCTTGAAGATCGAAGAACTGTCAATGCCGATTGGTATATAGGCGTTTGTTTACCGATTGTTTTTGCTGAACTGCGAAAAACTAACCCTACCCGCCGTATTATACTACACCATGATAATGCCAGCCCTCACACCGCTCAGAAAACTGACGACTATCTGAAGGGCGAAAACGTCGAATTAATGGACCATCCTCCGTACAGCCCCGACCTAAGTCCCAACGATTTTTTTACTTTCCGGAAAATAAAGAATTGGTTGCGTGGTCAGCGTTTTCAGACCGCGGAAGAAGCAGTCGACGCTTATAAAATGGCCATTTTGTCAACCCCCACTTCAGACTTCAATAACTGTTTTAAAAACTGGTTTCAGAGAATGAAAAAGTGTATTAAACACAAAGGAGAATACTTTGAAAAACAATAAAAGTACTTTTATTTCATTAAAATGCGTATTTTTTCCGATTCCCGAAACTTTCAGGGCAACCTACGTAGAGCAGAGCAGCCCATGTCGGGCTTCGCCCGACTCTAAAGAGTGCTCGGGGCAAGGTAGAGCAGCGCGCGTAGCGCGCCAGCCCATGTCGGGCTTCGCCCGACTCTAAAGAGTGCTCGGGGCAAGGTGGAGCAGCGCGCGTGGCGCTCCACCCCTTGTCGGGCTTCGCCCGACTCTAAAGAGTGCTTGTGGCAAGGCAGAGCAGCGCGCGTAGCGCGGTGCCTTATGTCGGGCTTCGCCCGACTCTAATGAGTGCTCGGGGCTAGGTAGCTAGCGGCCCGCGGCCGTAAACCAGTGTCCTCCTCCCCGACTGTAAGAAAATCGGGGGTATATATACGTGATCAGCAAAATGTTGATAGCGCGATGCAGAACATTCCAAATTTAAATAACCGGCCAAGAGCATGTCGGGCCATGCTCAGGATAGGGTTCCGTAGGTAGGTCGTATGTTAACACGGATTTCATCGCAAGATACGACGTTTCGAAAAATATTTCAGATACTTTTCTCGGACTGCGTTCAGCCACATTAAAATTTAACTTCTGCTGCCTTTAAAATTGACCAATGAAAACGTGTTATTTATAAAAATCAATACAGCAATAATTTGTAACAACATGTATTAGGTATTTACTGTACTGCACCACAGATTAAATTATAAAAGTTACATTGCACTGCGATCTCATACATTTAGTGTGTGTGTTAAGACTTTAATCCAGCGTTTTTATTTTTTTATGTTTTTGCCCTGGCCACTAAGAAGGAACTAGTTTAAAAAATTCAGTCAAGAGCATGTCGGGCCATACTCAGTGTAGGATCCGTTATTAAAAAACGGCTGGGCCGATTATGTTCGAAATAGTTTTACCTATTTTAAAGTATTATATAATATGGATCAAAAGTTAGAGGGGGGACACGATTTTTTTTTCTTCTGGAGCGATTATCTCCGAAAATATTGACTTTAGAAAAATACTTTCCTTTAAGACCCTTGTTATTTTTAAGATACCTATTTAATGATATTCTATGGTTTTATATTAATTCAATATTGCACCAAAAACTAGAAAATAAAAATGTATCGAATCAGATGACCGTAGACGCTACTACATATCTGAAGATTACTCAAGTGAAACCATTAACATTGTAATCTTCCCGAGTCGAATGCTAAAATTCGAGTTTAGTCTTATATTAAACCATAAATATCATCCACAGAGTCGTCACTTCAAACAAAACAAACAATTATATTACTTTATTGCTAGTTAAATGCAGACACGAATTCATGGTACTTACCTACCGATAAAGACTAGTACCTAGTAATTCTCATTATGAGTGAAAATTGGTAAGTAACGGACACAGCATAAAGCAAGCATTTGTCAAACTAGTATGTAGTCTTTATAAGTAGGGTATAAATTCAGAGCTGACTTCATCGCTTAAAATAATCACGAGCTTTGAAGTGAAGTAGCTATATTTCATTTAATTGGTGCTAACTTATCAGTGAAATCGTAAACAAGGGTAAATAAACAAAATATACAGGGCCGAATTTAGAGGTTGAAAGGCTTCGGGGCAACAAAGGAGTGGAGGCCCCCTGGTCCCCAATTATTTTCCAGATAAAGTATTTCAGTCAAGTTTTTCAATATATATTTCGCTGAAATCTAGTTCCCGGAGTAGATCCCTTTCAAAACTCAAAAAAAATGTTTTTTCTTGTGTTTACTAGTTGGAATTTGAATTTTTCTTCGAAATCTTTATTGTGGGGGCCCCTCTTTTGTGTAGGCCCCGGGGCTGTAGCCCCGGTGGCGACCCCCTAAATCCGGCCCTGAAAATAATATGTTTTAGAATTCTTGGCCGGGATTCAAACGGAAGTCGCCGAATCGTTGAAGAAGTTCTGCGATGACCACTGTTCGTTCCGATAATTAAATGTGACCTGAAACGTTATGCTTTCATGTTCGGAAGTGAGTCAGTTGGAGACAGGAATGTTGGCGAATTCTGGACCAACAAAGACGTATAGTAAATCACATTACTTATATTTAGTGTCCAATTTAGATTAGAGTAGAATGTGTGTCCGGGGTGTTGTAACTTCTAAACTAAGTAGGTACTTAGATATGTTGCGATTAGTTGTTTGCAATTTACTGCGAAAATGGAATTAGTCTCCAAAATCTTCACTTCAAACAGAAGTGTATAAAAAAATCTGTTTCTTGATTTCTAGATATAAACATTGCAATGATTGTTCTGACAGGCACTGGTGCTTGACCACTGCCAAACCACCGCTCCCCGCTAAAATCCTATCTCGGTTGCTTGCCTCGAACAGCGATTCATACGAATTAACAAGATGAGAAAAGCAACAAGTCAATTGTTGTTAGTAGTAGGATTTCAGGCGCTCTCTTTGTTGATGATAATTGATAAAGGCACGGACGCGCGAATCGTGGCGCAAAACCGCGATCGCGTGTGTTTTTTTTATAAAAATAAAATTAAATACATTTATTTTAGGCAAATATCCATACAGACAGTCTACATATAGTATGTATGCTACAACAAATAATACTTTTAAAACTAGATTAGTATTACAAATTACAAATAACATGTAAGGAAATCCAGTGCCTCAGTATGGCACTGTCCCACCTGGCCTGCTACCACACACTGAAATTCATACATTTCGAGGATTTTTCTCTATCACTCCAACAAAGGCGTCATTAGAGAGAGAGACAAATCCTCGGCAGCTGTTTCCTTGTGCGCCATGTCCAATTGTCCATAAATTACTATGAAATCAAACTGCGTCTTCGGGTTCTCGAATCTTGTTATTCTTCGATTCGGAAACCGAATTTGGAAATCGTGCGTGTGAGGCCGGGTTTACCCTGATCAGAATTCAGATAATTATGTCTGTGAGAGCCCTAATAGAGCAGATAATAATTTTGACGTTTTTAATTTTGATCTGGCAACAAAGTTGTGTGGTTGTTACATTACTTACACGTCAAACGAGGATTTCCAATAAAATGTTCTTAATTTTTTCGCTTAAACTGGTTAAATAAAATAAATTAAGCCTTAAATAAGAACTTTTCATAATCCAGGGAGCAGTCATATACTTACGTGATACAATTCGATCGAAGCTACGTCTGCTAAATGAATTAGAATAGTGAACCTTATCAGACAAAATGGGTAAGCAATCATTTTGTCGTAAAAATTTATGAATTTTCTTTAACAGCGGTTGATATTTGATAAGTTTAACTTAATTTTCAGGTGGTTTATTTAGTTACTTCAGGGGGTTGCTAGGGGCGCGAGAAATGCGTATTTTAATCCTCGGACTCGACGGTGCCGGGAAGACTACAATACTGTACAAATTGCAAGTGGGTGAAGTGGTCACCACCATTCCCACCATCGGGTTCAATGTAGAACAAGTCACATACAAAAACCTCAAGTTCCAAGTGTGGGATCTTGGGGGACAAACCAGTATTAGGTAAGGAGTTTCATGAATATTGTTAAGGGAGAGGTTATTATATTCTCAATAAAACATGACTTAAACCCTCTGTCTTAAAACATGCCCATACCCATACTTGATATGAATCTAGTAAATTGATGAGTGTACCTGGAAAACACAGTTAATACTTATAATGCATCTATTTTGAAAAAAAAAAAACTGCTTTTTGTTATGTCCTGTAAAATGAAATATATTTAATTTATTTTAAAAGTACTGAAAGTAATGCAAATAAGCTTTGATTTTTTTCATACAGTCATAACTAATGTAGGTACAACCTAAAAAAACAACAATATGTATATGTTGCAGTGTTTGTCATTCTATACAGGCTGCGACCATATAAAACATGGACGCCTAACGCCAGCTCAAAAATGCCCCCAAAACAAATTGTTCAAAGATGTCATCATGTTGTTGTGCCAAGATGGGCCGGACATAGCGCTTTTCGTGACACCGCGCATATTTCGGCGCAACATCTTTGACAAATGTTTATTCAATATCGCCAATCAAAACTTTGATGGACCAATCACAACTATTTATAAATGGCGGTTTAAGTTTTTATAGGTTGACATTCTAATTCATTGCCGTGATGCATTGAACAGGGGGTGACACTTGTCAACTAAAATTCAGGACCGTTTTTGAAAGGCAATTTAGTAGGGCATGCGGCTTCCATGTTTTATTTGTTCATAGTATACAGGCTTCTTATTTGGATCACTATATGAAGGGTCCAAGGGAAAAACATGTCCAATGCTTAAAAAAATCAGGGCAAATTCACACCTTACTCTGTTATAAGTAAGGTGGTTTTTCCTTCTGTAATTTGAATTGACTAGACATGTTCTTTCCGTGGGCACTTCATATGTCTTTTTAAAACTATAATTTGAATATAACATAATTATAATAAACCCTTTTGTCCATGGTTATTTAGTAATCTTGGTATTGTTTTGGCATCAATAATATTGGTGATTCATTGACATTGTTTGTATTTCAGGCCTTACTGGCGATGTTACTATGGCAACACAGATGCTATAATATATGTTGTAGACTCAGCTGACAGAGACAGAATAGGGATATCAAAAGATGAATTGGTGCATATGTTAAGAGTGAGTATTGTTTCATTATAAGACTGGAATAGACTGTTAAAATACAATATACTTAGTTCAGTCCAATAGTTTCCAGCATAAAATAGGTTTTTTCCAGGTTTCTGAAAGTTAATTGAACCACCTAACACCTGTATAGAACTCAACCAGTTTTGGCTATGTGAGACTGTTCTTTATGTATCAGGCTGGAAACTTTTGGGCCTTACTATGTGCATGTCAAACTATTCGGCTACTTTGCCTGCTACAAAGTATTTCATGGTGACTGTACTTAGTGGGTAATCAGGGTAGTGTATGTTCAGTTGTGAGAGTCAACTGAGGGATTGAAGTGTCTTATGTGATTGAATTTGATTATGTGATAGTCACTGAATGATTATAATTTACAATTGTATATAGTTGTATGATTGCAACAGAAAATTGATTGGGATATCTGAGATGTAAGAACTGAGATTTTAGGTTCGTCCATCTCTAAATGAAACCATTTTCCCATTCTTTTATCAATAACTGTCTAATGATTTAATAATCTAACACAACAATTTGGATTGTTGCATGTTTTTCATCACAAATCACAGGGGTTTTATAGTTTTAAATCTTAAATCGTGCGCCATGGATTGTCTGACTCTAAACACCAGGGTCTTGAGAAATACAAAAATATATTTTTTGAAGCTATTGTTGCTGTATTACATTTTCATGTCTATCAACATGCTTAAAAAATATTTGAAAATATTTAATTTTAAAATATTTTTTAAGCATTTGAATTTGGAATGTTTAAGCTCAAAAGGAGTTTTTCATCACACCTGCTCGTAAAAAGTGTTATACGCAGGCATACTTGAACGTAATGAGCTGTATTATGCCCATGGGCAATAATGGATTTTCATACGACATTACGTCGCACTAGCGCGGTGCGAAGTGTGCCGCGCCGAGATTCCTTTTATAAAAATGATGAATTTAAGACATCCCTGATTTTGAGAAATGATTTAGACCATTTAGAGTGAAAATATATAGTTTTATTTACTTTTTTTGCCTCACAGGTGTGATGAAAAACATTTTGTTTGCCATGGGCGGTACAAGAATTATGATTATGATTTCTTATTTACCGCCCTTAATACACAATGTACTATATAATATAATAAGTTACATGTCGCGAACAAAATACGAATATGTAGATAGATACTCAATGGTCATTCCAAAAGTCATTAAAGTTTTTTTTTTCATTATGAGCTCGCGACATGTAACTTATTAAAATCCTTTTGAACTTAAGTAAAACGTTCCAAATTCAAATGTCGTGTTCGAAAAGTGTAAGTGGTACTTTTTTAAATATTGACCTTGCAGTAGTAGACACTTCACAGTGGATGTAACATGAGAAATTGTTTTCTTAAATTTGACTAACTTCTGCTGTTCAGATTTTTTTTATCCAGTACAATAAAACTGTCTACGCATGAAATTACGTCGATCTACGTCAAAATTGTTTTTATCAATATTATTAATTTTTAGGTACAACTCACACTTGACCAAAATTTTGAAAATGCCAAAATTGTTATCTCAAAATAATACCTAATGTCTCCTAAGACAGCTTCCTTGTATCTTCTATAGTTTCCAATTTCCCCATACTGTCCCACTTAAAAAAATACTATACAGGCATATCAAAGAAAGCAATAAAGCATATAAATTTTCGTAAGTCTTTTGTGCATCGGCCAGATTTTAAATAGACACAGTCACCATTAGATATATCAGAGTGGCCACGGTGCTCAAAAATATCTGAACATGCACTGTAATGCTGTGATAAATTGATAATAAAGGCCCGCTCAGATATTATACCCTGGCTGCTCTAATGTATTGGATGGTGAATGTAGTAAATATGTTATCTTCCCTTTCATAATGTTCTATTTTTTGATAATGGTTTCCTGTTGAACAATGTATTAAAGCATATTTATGAGATTAATAGATGCTTCCGCCGAAATAGTAAATACATTATTTTAGTTTTATATTAGATAGAGTAGTTATTTTTCCATTGTTACAAGTACCTTGTAATGTATACCGATGTAGTTATTAATATTATTCTACTTTCGTTTAAATAAAATACTGAAATCTCTATCTACATTTAGCCTATTATCTAATTGATAATTATCAAGCTTTAAAAAATATATATCTTATAAACAACTAAAGGAAGCTGCAAGCCATACTAAATGATTGCCCCATCAAAGTTTTGATTGGCTATATTTTATTTGCATTTTTCAAAGATGTTGCGTCGATATATGCGCGGTGTTAAGAAAGTCCTGCCCACTCAGCGCAATTGATTTTTTAATTTTTGAATCCGCGCTACATGTCCATGTTTATATATGGTCGCAATATATATCCTTTCAACCCTTGCAGGAAGAAGAACTAGCCAATGCAATACTAGTGGTGCTAGCGAACAAGCAAGACATGGCGGGCTGCCTGACGGTGGCGGAGGTCCACCAAGCGCTGGGGCTGGATGCCCTGCGTGATCGCACCTTCCAGATCTTCAAGACATCTGCGGTGCGCGGGGAGGGCCTCGACCAAGCCATGGATTGGCTGTCCAGTGCGCTGCAAGCTAGGAAATAACGAACAGCGCTGTGAGTATTAATCTAATCACATCGTCAGCCTATGATAGTCCACTGCTGGACGTAGGCCTCTCCTATTAACTATGCATGTAGGCACGGTATACGGATTAGGATGTAAATGCCCATAATCGCCACGCTGGGCAAGCGGATTGGCGATTGCAGTAATGTGTCCAATAACCACTCACTTGCTTCATGTAGCTTTTGTTACATGTCATCACTCTTATTTTACATAGACAGAGTCTATCACAAAAATCAAAACAAGTGAGTGGCTATGATGACGCTGCTGCCCATCATCAATCTTTTATCAAATAATGGTCAGTGACACTTCAATCCCTTAGTTGACTCTTACGACACCCGCATGAGGAATTGGGGTGGTGACAGATGTATTCTTACTGCTGTCTCCACACGGCTCATTGATGTAATAAATAGATAGAATATACCTATTATCCATGTGGTGACAGCAGAAAGAATACATTTTGTTATCACCCCAACTCTTTCCGTGGGTGTTGTAAGAGTCGACTAAGGGATTGAAATGTCACTGATTATTTGTATATTGAAGATTGATGATGGGCAGAAGCAGCATCATCATAGTGGACACACTACTGCGATCGCCAAGCTGCTTGCACAGTGTGGCGATCATGGGCATTTACCTCCTCATACGTTCATACGCATAGGCTAAGGAGAGGCCGTTGTCCAGAAGTGGACTAATAGGCTGATTAAATATTATGACGCCGTAGCTAGTCGTTAGTGACCCTACCTAAACTTGCATTTTATAAAAGTTGCGAACAATAACAAACTGTATTCAAAGTGATTGAAATTTCCAGTGTAAGTCAATGAATTTCTAAATTGATATGTTATTTAATCAAATCTTACCAATAGATTATGCTAACGTATAAAAACAATAGAATACAGGTGTCTAAGATTCATAATAATATGTTCCTAAAAAAAAAACTTACAAATATTATGACTAACTTTAATCACTTATAGATTTTATTATATTTCCAGCAGCTACAAACCATAAGAGGAAAGGAGATAGCAGCAAGCGGACCCCAGCGTGCAAGAAGGATAGAATTACCATAGATAATCTATAACTGCAATAGCGTTAAGTACTAGCGTCGCCGCTGAAATCGCCTAATCGCCTCCAACTTTTATGTTAGTCTACCTACTGCAATTGCCATTAAATACTGTCATTCGTCATCATCATATCAGCCGAAAGACGTCCACTGCTGAACATAGGCCTCCCCCAAAGATTGCCACAATGACCGGTCCTGCGTCACCCGCATCTAGCGGCCTCCTGCGACCTTCACCAGGTCATCAGTCCACTTTGTGGGGGGGCTGCCCTCGTTACGCCTTCCGGTACGTGGCCGCCACTCGAGAACCTTTCCGCCCCAACGGCAAACGGTTCTACGTGCAATGTAAGTAATTTGGCAGTTTTAATGCTCAAATTAAAAACAATGGTCAGCACTCGATTTAGCAAAAAATTACAACGAGAGAGCGTGCAACACTAAAGCAAAACTGACTCAAATGTTTTAAAAAATCAAAATAGAAACCGATTGCATATTGCCGGATTCAAAATATTTACATATGGGTCGCGCATTAACCAGTTCATTTGGATACAACCATCGGAATGGGGAGAGATTTTTACTGTCAGTGTTGCTACATTTTTAATTTTCTGTAGAATTTTGATACATACATTCCAATTATTTATCTTTGAATACTTTCATACAAAATAACATTGAACTGCTTATTTAATTGATTAGTTAATTAAGTTTATTCTATTTTGGCATTGTGGTCTAATATGTAATTTTATACTGAGTAAGTAGTTACATATACATTTGCAGGTAGTTAAAGTCCATTTCAAATACGAAGGCCCGATTCCCCTAGGGATTAGGCGTCAACAATAAAATAAGTGATAACAAAAGATACCGGGTCAGACCCTTTTGTGGCGTGATATTTTTTGCATACATCGGTGTACGACGTACTAATTTGTAGTGGACCAATTAAATGACAATACTATCGATTGTCATCGGGCCTTCATGTTTGAAATGGACTATACCTACAACTACTTTCGCGACATGGAACCTAGATGCAAAATTCGTAGGGTTTTAAAAAAATATGCAAATTTCCCTTTACCGCATGACAAAATATTTATCGTAATTTGAATTTTAAAGCCTATTAATAAAATTCAATACTATAATCGAAATATATGGTTTTGTACGCATTAAACTAAAGGTTAAAGTTATTTAATTATATTATAATACTTTTGTAGAATATATTAAACCAAGTAGAATAAAAAATATGATTTATTTATTATTATTTCATTCGACATGATTTCGTTGCATATATTTAATATTCAAATTAAAAATGCAAGTGCATCACAAGGTCAGATTGAGTAAGCGAAACACAAGGTAAAAGGTACCATTGCTTTACGTTCCACTCGTATTCTAAATGGGCACTTTATGTCTAAGTCACAAAGGTTAAATTTTCAGATTCAGATTCTTCAATATTCGAATTTAAACTGTCACTTTGGCATACCCTTGTCGAATACTAGTATGGCGTCGATCACTAGTCCTTTTACCTTTCATTTATCTTTCCCCTAGCCAAATTCTTGCATAGTAGAAGTATGAAATGTTTCAATCACCCCACTGTTTAATTTACCCAACCTGACCTTATCTTGTAATATGGAATGGTATGAATTTTAGGATATTATAAGTGCGTGTAATCCATGGTTTTTGTTACACTGGTGTCATGGAGCCTTCAGCATCTTCATGAATAGGTAATATAGGTATGTAAAAAATATGCACCTTATTTCAATGCTATAAGCATAATGTTGAAAATAAAGACGAGAACGCAAACGGCCACGTTGTCGATGGCGCTTACGTCTCGCGGCGTTGGATTTGTATACGAACTTACGTACATAACTTCATAAGCGCCATCGACAGCGTGGTCCCTTGTCCCTTTGCCTATATAACAAGACCTTTACCCTCAACTATGTGCAAGGGATAGGTTGCTATTATTTTTACTCAAAATCACCTCCGTAGTTAAAAGTTATAAACTCGACTAGTTCATAATTTTAGTTATATTTCTGCTGCTATTTAACTCTTTACGAATAGACTAACGATGACCTTTGTTAAATTATTAAATCAAAACAATGGCTTTTAACGCTTTCAATTATCTTATTTATTTTATTTTGTAATTAACGATTGCTACATTTATTTTATTGTCTGAAGATATTGCACATGGTTTTGGCGGCGACACGATTCATGTAACTTACTCGTAAACAGTAAAAACATTAGAACGCGCGGGGTTAGGTACGTACTTGTAATTAATAATTATATATTTTGTATCAGTGGAGTTCGTCGGCTAATTTATAATATATCGCGGTAAGATAAGATTGTTCCAAATACATTATCATGTATTAATTTCATGTTTGTTTTATTTACTTCTGCACTCCATGTATATAAGCATAGAAGCGAAACAAACAGAAAAGAAGCCGAAGATAATCATGTAATATTTTGGAGACCCACAACCTATTTAATAATAGTAGGTACATTACTATTAAAGGACCGGAAACGAAGACTTACAGGCCATATATATATATATTTGGCCGAAGGAACTGAGGAACACGCGGGTTACCCCTACGTACTAATGCGATTCAGTTTAAGTTCAGGGAAAGGAAAAGTGATATACGACTCGCATAGCCTTGTCCCTTTCTCTCGACCTAAACTGAACTGCATTAGTACGTCATGGTAACCCCCCGGGAACCTTGTTTCTCGCCGAGATTTGTATACCAAGTGCTTTTCTCAAACCTGTGATGAAATTAAACGAACTGATTGCCGAACCATGCAATCTAATTTGTAAATATTACCAATAGTACAGTATGGTATAACATTAATAGTGCATTACTATAGAGGCCGGGACGAAAGGGGTTGCCGGTCGAGGACATATATAGGTCCGAGATGGGCAACCCCATATTTCCAGCCGAGGTATGTTTAGTGCTTTTCTCAAACATGCAATGAAATAAACATAAGCACATAAGGAACATAACCACAATCAATAATTTAAATTGATTTTATCTACATCCATATCATAAGTTGTCTACAATATGTTTAGCGGCGGTAAGCAAATAGCCTACTTTAAGAAATCTGTATCTGTGGGTGTATCATAATTTTTACTTTACGATATCGGCAACCGATATCTTAATCACAATTAAATTTCGAACATTCTGTTAAAAAGAAAAAACACACTTTAACTTCGATTATCGAATTAATCGATTTGTAATTTCATTCACATTAAAATTCATATTCCATACATTCTTCTAAATGTCGAATACTGAGAATCGATTTGAGAATCGATATCGACTCAAGACCTTACCTGGTTTATGAATAAAAAAAAACTAATGTCAGTTCAGTCATTTGTTTTGTTTGAATTGTTTCAAACAAGGAGGTTGGAGGGTTGCCTATAGGTTACACACTAAAGAGGTCCGTGCTCTGTGGTTTCAAACATACAACTTTTTTGGACTGTTGACTTGAAAGTTAAATATTATCGAGTTCGTTGTGAAATATTTACACTGAAAAATTATTTATGACGACGAAGACAGTGATGTTGAAATGTGTGAAACACCACCAGAAATCCGGGACGCCGCTACAACCGTGACCAATAATTTGCTGCCACAAAAATAAACATATTGTAGAAAACTTATTATATGCATGTAGATAAAGTTATGTATGTGACTGTACATAATTAGGCATTAAACACTCGTGTGATCTTATTATGAAACTCGCCTACGGCTCGTTTCATAAAACCACACTCATGTTTAATGCCTCTTATTATGCGCCAGCCACATAAATAACTATGAAAAGAACGAGAATAAATGTTGTTACTTTATAATTTTTACAATTTTTTACAAGATTGTGGGTACTTACCTACCTACACTGGAATAATGTGCCTTAGGAAAAAGAAAATACATTTTAGTTTAGAAACAGAATTTAATTGGTACGTTTTAGGCCAATCCGATTTAAGTAAATACATACAGATCTAAAATGAAAGTTCTCATGTCTTATAACTACTGAGCGCACAGTGTTGTGAATAGGCTTAAATATTTACAAATTAAAAAAAAACTTTCAAATTGCAAAGCAACTGATGTTGAAACAAAATTGGATATGTTGCAGCTTTTACGATATGCGAAGACAGGACAGTCATCGTCAATAGTATCTTCAATCAGCGGTTCTACCACGAACTGCGAAATTCGCAAATTTCGGGGGAAATCTTCGAAATTTACGAACTTGGGTGTCCGCGGTGGCAGGCTACGAAGGCCAGAAATATATGTGACAAGCTTTTATGCCGTTCTAACTAAGATTGTGCAGATGTTTTTGCGGCCTTTGTGGTTTAAGATACTATTGACGGTGACTGTACCTAGTGTACAATATTAATTTCTTGTGAGAGACAGTTTCATGCCTCTTTTTGGATCTCAAACACCATTATAATTAATTAATTTACATCCGCGCTAACATTTGAAGTCGAATGGTTGATAGTTGAATGTTCGTTCTGGTATTATTTTGTCATTGCTAGTGAAACCCATCTTCTCCATTTCTTTCTTGGACATTTGTAGTCGTCTGGGTTGTATGCAGAATTGCGAATTGCTGCCGCTGAACAGCTTGTAAAGTATACCGGCGGCTACGACGGCAATTCCTATGCCGACTAGGGGTAGCCAGGGATTATCATCTGAAAATCATTATGCTACTTATAAAAGGCTTATCAGGTCTACTACCGCAAACTTCGAAATCCGCAGATTTCGACGTTCGCGGTAGGGCCACTGATCGTAGATATTAAGGGTCTCCACGAATTCGGCTAAATCCACTTATGAAAACCTTTATTATTACGCATTAAGAGCGGAAAAGGAACTACTCGGACGACACCGATGGACGGTGATACGGCGCGATTTGACTTAAAAATGTAAAAGCATCGATACGTTTGCGGAGACCCCAACACGTTGACTCCCCACCATACTGAAGAGTAAAATAACCTAACCATAGTCCAAACGTTCCTAACAATTATCCAAAACATAATCGACTGCCATTATGTGTAATTGTTATATTAACCTTTTGACCGCCAGACGTTCGAAGGAATATGCTGAGCTCCAGACGCCACGCGTACCTACATGATTATTTAACACATTGAGCGCGAGGAACTTCCGAGGGGAGTTTTCAGTGGGAGGCCCATTTTCGCTACAAAGCGGAAAAATCACGGGATTGGCTACGAGCGTAGCGCGTAGCACTCGTCAGCAATGAAAGTGTTAAGCGAAATTGAATTTTACGGCGTCCCGCGTAAATTCCTACTGCATTGGCGTAGCTGTCGGCCTGTGCCGTCAATTGGCGTTGTAGTCACGATTTTCCGTTGTCGTCTATGGCCTAATGTGGCGGTCAAGTCAATGGGTTAATCGTAATAGGAAGAAACTCCTCATTAATAATAACTAGGACAAAACCAACAAGGAAATTGGGACTGATGCTTATTAGGAATTGAAATCGCGGACCATAACTAGTTGCAGTATTGAACTGTAGTTGAGTAGTTTTACGGTAACGTAACAAAACGCACAGCCAAGGGCATAAATATATGTACAATTTTAAACCTTATACCTACTCCAGTCATAAGTAAACTGGCGTACCTCTACCTATACGTATTTTTGCCCTTGATTGTACTTACGTATGCTTATGGGCATTTACCTCCTAATGTGTCTATACGCATAGTTAATAGGAGAGGCCTACGTCCAGCAGTGGACTATCATAGGCTGATGATATGTGTGATGTGATGTACTTACGTACTTAGGTCCTACCTACTTACTAGGTAGGTATTTAGGGTAGGAAAAATAATGGTTAACTGCTTAGTGCTGCCAAGGCGCTAGGCCTGAATATTTAAAAAAACACTCTGCAAATCGCACAGAATTAAATAAAACTGCTATGCCTACCTGAGTAGGTGTCTACCGATGTAAGACTTAATAGGTTTTCCTATACCTATGTGCATATCTAAACTATCTAATGTCCACGTGCTTGTATGTGATACTTATCTAGGTTTTTCGTGCATTTTAAGGAAGCCAGACTGATAGCAGAAGATTCTCATATAAATATAATGGACATGGGCACGATCAAACTCTACAAAATATAAATATACGTTACCTCGACTAGACATTTCGCTTGAGAAGACCAGAGATCACATGCCTGTATGGTATATTAGTTTTCATTTTATCTGTATTATGAGTACCATGGTTTTTGTAAATTACGGTTGATTTTAGGTGAATGTCAAACCATCACCATGACAGAGGCATTAATCAAAGAGAGTCACAAATAATATCATTCATTGTCTTTTTCCGGGATCAAATACACGTTGAAAGAGGTTGTATTATATTAGAATACATAAAATTATGGTATTTATGGTATTGGTATTGTATCAGTAGGTACCTATCTATTTGTTTTACAAGGATGCAAAATTGTTATTTACCTCCAATCAACCTCCAAGGAATCCAAATTAAGATTAAAAATTGGAATCTTAAGCCTTATTATGACAGTTTTAAGGTATGAGGGATAAAAAAATGTAGGCACAGAAGTAGGTACCTACTCCCGAGCGAAACACGAAAATGTTCACTCCAGAATTACGAATAAATACCTACTGTTAACCATTCCAAATATAATCTAAACAAACATATTACATATTCATCCTTGAAAATCATCGCAAAAATTTGGCATTTTCGATGTTTGCGGCCTTGGTCGTTTCAAGAGTCC
Source organism: Thaumatotibia leucotreta (assembly GCA_025490895.1). Classification (NCBI taxonomy): domain Eukaryota; kingdom Metazoa; phylum Arthropoda; class Insecta; order Lepidoptera; family Tortricidae; genus Thaumatotibia; species Thaumatotibia leucotreta. Next base: position 961 of record JALPQI010012662.1, on the reverse strand, counting down.
GGTATACTTTTTTCCGAATTTGCTCATCTTTGTAATGGTAGGTACCTACATTGGAGTAATAATCCTGCGAGCATTTTAGCATATAAGCGGAAGAAACTTTCAATAATTGAAAAATTCTAACTGAATAAGTGGAGTACTTTTCAATTTTTGTTTTTAGTTTTTTAATAATTAATGTGGTTACGTTAAATATTTTTGAAAAAAATTGGAGATGCATTAATAATTTAATGAAAATCATCAAAAGTGGATTTCGTAATTTAGTCTAACTCACAAATTGAAACCGAATTGCTTATGAACCATACAATACAGATGGCGCTTACATCATTGACATTTATAAAAATATGGTGAGTACATTAGGGAAGACATATTTTGTACTTACAAATCCGTACTTACGTTAAAATATTGTCTATGATTTTTTGAAACCTTTAGATACGTTAGTAAAAAACATAGAAACCTAATAAAATGGCAATGTTTTTGTTAACGTATTTTACATTTTTTTCTGGATGTCAATATTTTATATATACCGTTCGATAGAGCAGAAATTTGCAGTCTAACGGTATATAACGGTGTATAACGGTCAATTTAGTCATTTTAGTGGTTACATTAATTCATATCACATCGCCAACAAACTGTTTCGTAGTTTGGCGAAAATATTGTTTAAGATATCATGTACCTAAGTGTTCAATTGTTTTTCAATAAAAAAAAATATTACAACCGACGAATTATGTGTTGGAAAATGTGTCATCATTCCTTAGATGTAAGGAATATCATCAATGTAATCTAAGGAATATCAACACTTTTTTTAATTTTCATTTCATACATAAGTACGGTCGGCTCTGGGTTATTCGCGAACGTCTAGAACGCAAAATGACAAGTGTGTTGTTTTGCCTACATTGCAGTTTGACCATAGAGAATTATGCCAAAACCTTAGATCGACTTGAAAGCAAATTACCCAACACGCAGA
>JALPQI010012661.1:0-21261 GCA_025490895.1 Thaumatotibia leucotreta | reverse complement strand
AATCAATGCTTGGATCTGTTTCAAAATAATTTTACGTTGGTTATTATCTAGCTTGTATTATTGTATGTAAGTGGAATAATCTTAATTTCTGTAGGTACCTAAAAAAATTTGCATGATAAAGTTCTTTACTGGCAAAATGAATTTTTCATTTTGACATATTGAAAATACTACATATAAGCACCATTAGCATAAAGGACTTTTTTATAATTTGAGCTACCTAAAAAATTAAAACAAATGTACATTGTAATTGATACCAGACACTACTACTTATACCATCAAGTTAGAATCAAAAGTGTGTTTTTGACAGATCAATAAGACCTTAGCAATTATTGAAATCCACGAAACACCCGGGATCCATCAATACCCATCCCTTATCAAGTACCATCCGTGCTAGTCCACCACTACTTGTGTTTTTGCACTTTCGTAAAGGAACATACCTTGTTGGCAGGGTTGATGCCGTGGTTATTTGATTGATTTGTGACAACAATCACAGGGAGATATTCCGGTGGCCTAGGTGTTTACAATTGTTTCTCGCAATCTTCGTTTATCACCGGCATGCCAGTCGCACTTTCTTCTGCTGTGTTATCTTTTCAATATGGAAATATAGTGTGGCCTTATAAATACGTTTTACCTCAAAAGAATAATAAGTATAATAAAATAACAGCGTGGAATATTAACTTAAGTATATCATAATCGTTTCTAATTCGAACGCGTATGCAACCAATCATACTTACGTAGTAAATAACCAAATCACAATACGAACAAGTGATTCACTCTCACAGATTTTAAACAATAACATTAGGTTTTGAATGCTGGCTTTGTAAATGAGAGCTCTACATGACAAAGCCCTTGATTTCCAGGCATATTTAAATTTATTTGTAGTTATTTGGATTCTAACCTAACACACGAATTGTAGGTATGACACTTAATACATTAAGATGGAAAATAAATTGCCAGACGATCAAATAAAAAACCCGGGAGACGTGATTAGAAAAAAACTAGTTTCTCAATAAATACCTGAAAAATAATTACAAATAAATACAGTAGTTGCGTTTTGTAAATATATTTTGTGGAGGATCTTCCAAAAATGTCGGAAACTACAAGAAAAAAAGCCGTAGGAAACGTAAAAAAGGGTGTTTTTTGGTAACATTTCCAATTTTCGATCGCAACACGTTAACTCTTGAGTTGCCGTGGAATTTGACAGTTCAAATCGGGTTCAAATGTCAAATTATCGAAGTAAGTTCCTTCGATATGGCATTTCGCGGTAAGCTATGGACAGTAACTTCGATCCACAGGATGCTTCTATCGATCGATCGAATTTGCAAGTGGTTCGCGGTAGCATTCGCTGTCAAATGCCTTCGAATTTACTAATTTCGATTTTCGCGGTAGCCCCCCTGAACGCAAAAAAAAAAAAACCGGCCAAGTGCCAGTCGGCCTCGCGCGCGAAGGGTTCCGTACCATTAACAATTTATTATTGAAAAAATACAGTTAAATCAACCGACCCCAAAAACTATAGGAGATAATTTAATCAAACCAAAAATCATTGATAGAGTTTATTAATGTGCATAACATATATTTTTTTTAGAATTTTATATCGCGTAGTTTAAAAAATAGAGGGGGGGGACACATTTTTCAGACTTCAAGAGCTGATATCTCGAAAACGATTTGCTTAAATAAAAATAAGATTTATGAACCTTCATATCATTTTCAAAGACCTTTCTATTAATACCCCACACGCTTATATACAACAAAAAATTATTTTCTGTCCCTCAGTTACATGTATGGAGGGCCCCCACCCCAATGGTTTTTTTTTGCATTTTATTATCATAATCCTGTAGCGGTCCAAACAACACATATCTTTACCAAATTTCGTTACTGTAGCATTTATAGTTTCCGAGTAAATCGGCTGTGACAGACGGACAGACGGATAGACGGACATGACGAATCTATAAAGGTTCCGTTTTTGCCATTTTGGCTACGGAACCCTAAAAAACGCCACTGCCACGTCAAGCCACATGGCAGCACCGCAGCGCGTCCGCAGCCATCTTAGATTTTTCTTTAACCTACAACTTGTACACGTATTCATGGTCTTACAAATTACAATTTTACACGCAGAAAACTTGAAAATTACAGAGACTTAACGATTAGCAAGACAATACCAACAAGCAATTTTAACACTATTTACAAGCAAGCAATTTTTACAAGATAGTTTGACGACAGCACTGGGATGGTTGGCTTATGGGACATAACCTTCAGGTATGCAAAAGAGAGGTTTCCTATATTAATGTCATGTCAACCAGAACGTAAATTAAGTTTAGTTTAATAATGACACTCATGTGATACTTGTGTAGAGTGGTTAATTATAAAGAAGCCATCATACGAAAATTGTTAGGTATGCTTTAAGGGATGATAAGTTCCATAAAACATGTTATAATGAGGGTTTTCTGAAATGCCGTTCACCAGGGCGGCAGCACTGAGGCGTCAGGTCCAGAAACTTGTCTAAATTCTCAGAGCGCCTATAGTTTCGTGTTTAAATGATTTGTACGAGTTAATAAAATTATGTAAAAAAATAAAATTACCTTCTAGTTAGTTTTTCTTTGAGGCTAGATAATTGTGGTTCTTAGCGGGACCTTACCGCTAAATGGCGCCAACTAGCGGCATACGTTTTAGACAGAACACTTCTTATGACATTTGACATTTTAATTAAAGAAAATATTTTATTAATTTTGTGATTTTGCTGAGCGGGTAGGGTCTAATGATCTTAACACACTCTTATAAATAAGGCTTAGAAATAAGGTCTTGCCAAGTTCATTTTGAACCTGCCCGCTTAGCAATATTTGCTGCTGACTACTCGCACAGTCGTAAGCTCGTGTAGACGAGTTAAAGAATAAAACTTGATTCGCCGAAATTAGGAGACCGGGGGAAATATTTGAGTCATCCGAAAAGATGACTATTTAACCTGGAAGAATCAGGTTTCTAAGATTTTTTTTAAAACGCTCAGATGGACGCGCGGTCCCGCGCCGTGCTTATACATATTATACTGTGCTATACACGGTGCCCATGAGGAAGGGGGAAAAAATCAACAGCGGATTTCTGACCAAATTTGAAGTTAAAAATGTCATATGAAGTTTTCTGGATTGAGTCTATTTTAAGAGAAAATTATATTTTTTCCTAAAACCGTTTTAGCCCGTTACGCCATGATAAACGCATTTTAGGAAACGATTTTGTTACCATGCTGTCTTAGTCCTGTCACACCACAGAGCACGGACCTCGTTAGTGTGTAACCTAGATAGAGGCGGCCTTGGCTGTCCTTTTCATAGAAATCGACCGTGTCAGGTAATTTTGACATGTTAATGTAAATAGTGTTGTGGTATGGCTCGATATTTTTATTGATAGATTAAAACCAACAGTTATTTGACTAAAAATGTTACTTGAAAAAAGCTATTCAAACATTCACATTTTTAAAATCTCACTAAAATGATGTCGTTATGAATGATATAAAAACAGTAAAATTTATACATTTATTTGAATTTATATTTGCAATAAGTACCTACTTACATTAAGTTGTCAGTACCTAAGGCGGTCTTATAAGACCGCCTGTTGTTTAACCTCTGTCTAGTTATATATGTTACCTTTGCATTGGTTTGTTTGTTCAAGGTGTGCAAACTATATCTGCTTATATTACGTTATAAAACGCAAAAAGAAAATTGTAACTATAAATGAGAACTAAAATTAAACGATCAACTGTAAGGAGTTTAGATGGTTAGGTAATTTAGTATAATAATAGAAAGCCACAACCGGCCGCCCACTCTAGAGCCTATTAAGCAAGTCTAGACCTAGAAGAATCACGTTTCCAAGATATTTTAAAACGCTCAGATGGACGCGCGGTCCCGCGCCGTGCTTATACATATTATACTGTGCTATAGTTATCAGTAACCACGTACAACAACGAAAGTATGCAGGTCCATGGGCAGGAACCGGCCGGCGCGCATGGTGACGGGCCGCTTGTTGGCCACCAGCATGTTCAGCAGCAATCGCCGCCCGCGCACGCTCGTGGCGTACCAGGCGCTTTGGTACGCGATCGATACCCGACTAGCCGGGTATTAGTCACAACTAGGACAGTGGCCATAAAATGTAGGAAACAAACGCGTTGGTAAAGCAATAGGTCTGCGCAGATATTTTTGACCACCGTGGTAGCTCCGATATATCTGATAGTGACGGTGTTACTGTGTTTTATAAGCAGAGATCGGATTTTTGTGCGACATCTCTTACTAAATGTCATCAAAATGACGTAAGTCACTTAGAATGTCGCAAATCCATCTCTGTTTATGAGTCACTATTACCCTTGCACACACCGTATGTAGTTATGTACTTAAATTCATACCGAGTCACTTTTAGTATGGGAGTAATGCCGAATTTATGATTTGACTGAGCCCAAGGAAGGGTCCCGATTTTGGATTTGTATGGCAAGAACCGGGAATTCCCGGTTCCGGTACTGTATCTACTTGTATAGAAAGCCAGAACCGGCCGCCCACTCTAGCCTATTAAGCAAGTCTAGACCTGGAAGAACCAGGATGCTTAGCTCAGTGCTCAGATGGACGCGCGGTCCCGCGCCGTGCTTATACACATTATACTGTGCTATAGTTATCAGTAACCACGTACAACGACGAAAGTATGCAGGTCCATGGGCAGGAACCGGCCGGCGCGCATGGTGACGGGCCGCTTGTTGGCCACCAGCATGTTCAGCAGCGACCGGCGCCCGCGCACGCTCGTGGCGTACCAGGCGCTTTGGTACGCGGTCGATACCCGACTAGCCGGGTATTAGTCACAACTAGGACAGTGGCCATAACAAATAGGAAACAAACGAGTTGGTAAAGCTATAGATCTGCGCAGATATTTTTAAGCACCGTTGTAGCTCCGATATATCTGATAGTGAAGGTGTTACTGTGTTTTATGAGCAGAGAACAGATTTTTGGGCGACATCTCATACTAAATGTCATCAAAATGACGTAAAGTCACTAAGAATGTCGCAAATCCATCCAATCTCTGTTTATGAGTCACTATTACCCTTGCACACACCGTATATGTACCTAAATTCATACCGAGTCACTTTTAGTACGGGAGAAATGCCGAATTTATGTCGAGGTGACGTAACCAATATGTATGAAAATGTTGATTTATTATTAAAAGCGAATGGGTGTGATTCTGATTTGAATGAGCTCACGGGAAGGGTCCCGATTCTGAATTTGTATGGCAAGGACCGGGAATTCCCGGTTCCGGTACTATATCTACTTGTATAGAAAGCCAGAACCGGCCGCCCACTCTAGCCTATTAAGCTAGTCTTGACCTGGAAGAATCAGGTTTCCAAGATTTTTTTTAAAACGCTCATATGGACGCGCGGTCCCGCGCCGTGCTTATACATATTATACTGTGCTATAGTTATCAGTGACCACGTACAACAACGAAAGTATGCAGGTCCATGGGCAGGAACCGGCCGGCGCGCATGGTGACGGGCCGCTTGTTGGCCACCAGCATGTTCAGCAGCAATCGTCGCCCGCGCACGCTCGTGGCGTACCAGGCGCTTTGGTATGCGGCCGTCGATACCCGACTTGCCTGGACACATAAAACTGTATTATTATTTAAATATTTGAGGTCAATCGTCGAATCCGACTCGGTTGGGCAGCGTTCGGGAAGCTACGACACATATTTTCGTCCAATATTCCGCAGTGTTTGAAGACGAAGGTCTTTGATCAGTGTGTGTTGCCAGTGATGACATACGGTACTGAAACGTGGCCACTTACAATGGGCCTCATAAGAAGGCTCAAAGTCACCCAAAGGGCAATGGAGAGGGCTATGCTAGGAGTCTCTCTGCGTGATCGGATTAAAAATGAGACCATACATACGCAGCAGAACCAAAGTAACCGAAATAGCTCTCCGAATCACTAGACTGAAGTGGCAGTGGGGCGGGGCACATTGCGCGTAGAACCGATGGCCGTTGAGGCGGGAAGGTTCTTGAGTGGCGGCCACGTACCGGAAGGCGTAGCGTGGGTAGGCCCCCACAATGTGGACAGATGACGCAGGGCCGGGTGGCGCAGGACCGGTCATTGTGGCAATCTTTGGGGGAGGCCTATGTTCAGCAGTGGACGTCTTTCGGCTGATATGATGATGATGATTTGAATATTTAACTTAATTTACAAAGCTGGGGCCGTGTAGTGACGGCAGTAAGAAAAGAATACATTCGTCACCGCCTCAATTCTTCCCGTGGGTGTCGTAGGAGTCGACTAAGGAATTGAAGTGTCACTGACCATTCTTTGATAAAACATGATGAGCAGCAGCGTCATTATAGTGGACACATTACTGCGATCGCCAATCCGCTTGCCCAGCGTGGCGGTTATACTCGTAAGTATTTACCTCCTAATGCGTCTATACGCCCAGGAGTGGACTGAGATGGGCTGATGGTGATGATATTATGATACGAATAAGTATCTTTAGGTAAATAAAACATTAACTTCTATGAACCTGCTACCAGTCAATGGGTTGAGTTCAGGGTCCAGCTTTGCCCTAAAAATGAGAAATTAACATTCGATTGCCTTAGGTATAAGAACTGTGTCTAGAAAGATTAAATGTTAGGCTACCTGCAAAATAATTTGATTGCCGAAGTAGCAATACACGAAAATATCCAACGCTACGGCCGCCAAATACTCCACAGTTGTCAATTCAAACTTCTGTAACAAATGATGATTATGGTATTAGGTGTTTGTAGAATTTATTTTATTTCATTTACCTATTTATAAATGAAAAAACTAAATGAAGAGTGTCGGGTCAGAAGAGACTAAATGGTGTAGGGCACGAATTCGTCCGATTAAGTAGATACCTAGTAGGTACCTATCTACGCAATGGGGAACCACCAAACCGACCTTATATGGCAGGAATCCCTTTGCTAACGGGGTTTTAGAGCCGGTAAACGCTTCACGGCTTCTAATTTGCCCTCGGGTATCATAATACTCATTTTAAAGGTAAGTATCCTTCTCTCAGCTTATACAAGTAGATGAACGACTCTCAAATGCGACACGAAATCATCTAACTATCCTTATCATAATATTTTACGAAGTCCTCACACTTATTACACTGGCACCATCAGCATATAGAAGAGTACAAAGCGTGAATGACCTGGTCTACAATAATCTCACCACCACGGTTTAATTTAAGTACCTACCGATTGTCAGTTTTTGACAGTTATTCTATTGGAACTGACACATAGCGTTTCTGATTAAGTAAGTCCTAAACTGAAATCGCATTCGTGGTAGCGTGGTCAAGGCCAGCAAAGACAAACTAACTTGTCATTATTTTTTTTATGCTATAGGTGGCAAACGAACAGACGAATCGCCTGATGGAAAGCGATTAACGTCGCCTATGGACACCCGCAATACCAGAGGCGTCGCAAATGCGTTGCCGGCATTTAAGATGGGAGTACGCTTTTTTCTTGAAGGTTTGAAGGTTTATAGTTTATTGTGACGATATCCCTCTCCCACTCACCACACTAGCTGCATACAGAAGAGTACAGAGATACAGCGTGACCTGAACGACCCGTAACGCCAGCAACGGCGACACGAAGTCTTCCAACTTGTCCTTATAAGCTGCCACCACTTGGCAGACTCTTGCGCAATCGCGGAGCGCTTCTTCGGTGGCTGCGTCGAATTCAGTATTGTAAATATCTGACACAAAAATAAATCAAATGTAGCAAACCGCGATTAGAATGGGATTCGAAAGTACTGTTGACACAACATAAATTCATAGTTATATTCATACAGGGCGTCCCAAAGTTATGGGACATGAAGGGGAAGTACCTTAAATATCGTAGATAGGTAGTGTATTTTGCTGAAATAAGACTTACTTAATGTTATTTTTAAAATTTAGTAATTTGGTAATTATATCTTAGGTAATTATTATGGACCATAATTTATTGGGTCTCCCTATATGTAGGTATTTATTTTATACTCACCAAATTCATTTCTTCGATCCAGGAAATGAGAAGTCTGCAGAAAATAAATTGAATTAAATGTTAACAAATCGAAATTATATCCAAAATGTAGGCATTCGAACTGTAGATTTAAGTAAATCTAAATCTGCAACTCTCGACCACTATTTGAGCATTCCTCAAAGTTTGTACATTTGGACCACGTCTTCAGAGAGATCCACGACATTTTTCAAAATGTCCCAGCAGGAATGATTGGGAAATATTATTACGGTGGATCTTGCTCAGCATCATGAACTATCACCCTACCAATTTTCATCAATATCGAAGACAATGTGACAATAATCAATGTGTGCTCATTTCGGCATAGCATCATGCCTCATGCAGCTCTGCAGCAATCCTGCGTAGCTCTATGTATTATTTGTCTTCCTACTTGCAATTTCTACATTGCAATGATACGCCCCCAGCAACTTTTGACCTAAATATATAAATAAATACGAAGCACATCGTCAAAAATTCCAGTATAGGGCTTAAACTCATTCGATCAGCAAAATAATCTAGCTATAATTCCTTTTTCATCACACCTGCTCGTAAAAAGTGTTATTATACGCAGGCATACCTACTTGAACGTAATGAGCTGTATTATGCCCATGAGCAATAATCGGTTTCCATACGACATCGACATTACGTCGCACTAGCGCGTTTCCACTATTCCTTTTATAGAAATGATGAATTTTTAGTCATCCCTGATTTTGAGAAATGATTTAGACCATTTTAGAGTAGTTTTGTGAAAATATATAGTTTTATTTACTTTTTTGCCTGACAGGTCTGGTGAAAAACATTGTGTGTGCCACGGGCGGTACAAGAATTATGAACTCGTGTGAAGTAAAGCTCGCGCCTTCGGCTTGGGCTTACTTTCACACTCGTTCACAATTTCTTATTTACCGCCCATAATACACAATGTACTATTATACTCACTACTTTCTGGTCGTAATGATACTCTGAATCGCTCAGCTCAGTCTTGCTATAGATATAGTTATGCAATTCATCGTCCACTATCCCGGCATAAACGCCCAGAGCTTCATGCCTCACGCCACATTGTAGCACGCCTGTGTAGCGAGCGTTGCGGACGCTGCAGCAGAGCAGGTCCAGCTGCCCGCAGAGGAGGATGGAGTTGGTGGCGAAGAACACTCCTAGAATAGTGGCACGAGAGATGATGGCGAAGAGAAAATGTAGGTACAGTCAAGGGTATAAACATACAAGGTACCTACCCATGAGGAAAGGCGAAGTTTTAACAGCATATTCTGAGGCTAAAAGCTAGAAATATTATGATTTTTGGTCAAATTAGAAAAAACAGTAGTATAGGCGGTGTCACCAGGTGGGCTAACATGATCTTTTAACACTTTAACGGGCAAGACGAAAACAAAAATCTGGATTCAAGCCTCAACGCCATCCTGTCCGAGTACAAAAAAATATGTGTATTAAGGACGTGGTGTGTCGAAAAACGACCACCGCCTAAGATAAGACAAGTTAAAAATACAAAAAGACATTGTTATAGAGTGGTCGTTTTTGAGACCGGGGCGCTATAAAGGGTTAGATGCGAAGGTTGGGTTCTGGCCTGCTACCGCGAACACCATAAAGTCAGAAGGCGTCATTAGAGTGACAGAGAAAAATCCCCGAAATTTGCGAACTTCGGTGTTCGCGGTAGCAGGCCTGCTTGTCAGTTTTTGACAGTTATTCTATGGGACTGACACATCACGAATCACATTAAACTGAATCGCATTAGCCCCTCGTATGCTTAGACACGGATCCGTGCGTGGGAATTTTAATCTATTGTTTTAAGTGTCAAGGTAACTTTTACAGTCACGTAATTTGACAGGAAGCATACCAGGGGTTAATGGATCGTGGTAGCCCACCAGAGCTGAGCTGACCTAACTGTCCAACGGCGAGGCCGACAAAGGCCTGCGCGAGGCACTGCCGCAGAAACGCGAGCACCACGAAGGGAGTCCGCTCGGCGTCCATGTAGGCCCAGCTCTGTAGAGGCTGGTGCGTCCACAGCAGTGGACGTCTTTCAGCTGATATGACGATTGACGATAATGATAGTTATGGAGCTCATCGTCCACTATCCCGGCATAGGCGCCCAGGGTGCTTAAACAAGTTGCCAATCGCTAGCGCTTCATCGTTAATCGCAGCTAACTGTCTTTGTCGCACTAATCTGATAGAGTGACAGAGAGGGAAAACTACGATACGCTACTAAGCGCTAGCGATTGGCAACTTGGCTAAGCATCCAGAGCTTTATGCCTCACGCCACATTGTAGCACGCCTGTGTAGCGAGCGTTGCGGACGCTGCAGCAGAGCAGGTCCAGCTGCCCGCAGAGGATGATGGAGTTGGTGGCGAAGAACACTCCTAGAATTGTGTAGGCAAGGGCATAATATTAAGGTGCCTCGGAGGAAAGGGAAAGTTTTAACAGCATATTCCTGCGGCTTAAAGAAGATAGAAGAAGTTTTGGTCAAAACTGCAAAAAAAAATTTTTTTTTTTGTATTTCTAATGCCTGACTACATCATCATCATCATCAGCCTATGATAGTCCACTGCTGGACGTAGGCCTCTCCTATTAACTATGCGTATAGACGCATTAGGAGGTAAATCCCTATAATCCACCTGATACCTAGCCTGACTACCTACTTAAAAAAAATATTTTATTAGTCAATCTATCTCAAAACAGCACTTTTAAGTTTTTTTGCTTTCATGTTAGGTATTTAAAGATTTGTTTTGTCCATTTAATGTCTGTCAATTTAATGTGACAAGACTGACAAGACTAAGAAAATACAGTAATAAAATATTATGGATCGGTAATTGTGGGTATCTTTGGGAGTTGGGAGACGCCTATGTTCAGCAGTGGACGTCTTTCAGCTGATATGACGATTGACGATAATGATAGTTATGGAGCTCATCGTCCACTATCCCGGCATAGGCGCCCAGGGTGCTTAAACAAGTTGCCAATCGCTAGCGCTTCATCGTTAATCGCAGCTAACTGTCTTTGTCGCACTAATCTGATAGAGTGACAGAGAGGGAAAACTACGATACGCTACTAAGCGCTAGCGATTGGCAACTTGGCTAAGCGCCCAGAGCTTTATGCCTCACGCCACATTGTAGCACGCCTGTGTAGCGAGCGTTGCGGACGCTGCAGCAGACCAGGTGCAGCTGCCCGCAGAGGAGGATGGAGTTGGTGGCGAAGAACAGTACAGAGGAAATGGAAAGTTTTAACAGCATATTCCTGTGGCTAAAAGAAGCTAGAAGAAGTTTTGGTCAAATCTGCAAAAAAAACTTTTTTTATTGATTTTTTTGGTATTTTGAATGCCTGACTAGGTACATAAAAAAACGACGATTGTGGTAGACACACGTCTTTGAGTGGCTTAAGGTTGTAGTACCTTCGAAACACTACGTACTAGATGTCGCTAGTGATTAGCTTCACAATACCATTGACTAAATTCGCTGTGATCGACGGAAGGTAGTCTGGTGTAATTGGAAGCACGTTGGACCGGCAATCCAAAGGAAGCGGGTTCGAATCCCGTGACAACCAGAGTTTTTCGCAGTTGATTTTTTCTATGGTAAGCACATCTGTTACGACATTGTGGGATTACATAAAAAAAGTATTTTATTAGTCAATCTATATCAAAACAACACTTGTTGTTTTTTTTTTGTTTTATGCTAGGTATTTAAAGATTTTTCGTCCATTTAATGTCTGTCAATTAAATGTAACAAGACTAAGAAAATACAGTAATAAAATCGTTTCCTACAATGAATTAAAAAAAAAGATTTTTCTTTTATTGTGGTATCTTTGGGAGACGCCTATGTTCAGTACAGACACTGCAGCAGAGCAGGTCCAGCTGCCCGCAGAGGATGATGGAGTTGGTGGCGAAGAACACTCCTGGAATAGTGGCATGAGAGATGATGACGAATAGAAAATGTAGGTACAGCCAAAGGCATAAATACAATGTATTACCATGACCCAGGCTATTAAGAAAATGGACAATAATACGCATTACCTACAAGCAATCGTAATCTGCAAAACAGGTCCAGCTGCCCGCAGAGGACGAAGAACACTCATGGAATAGTGGCACGAGAGATGATGGTGAAGAGAAAATGTAGGTACAGTCAAGGGTATAAACATATAAGGTACCCATGAGGAAAGGGGAAGTTTTAAGAGCATATTCCTGAGGCTAAAAGCTAGAAATATTATGATTTCTGGTCAAATTAGAAAAAACAGTAGTATATGCGGTGTTACCAGGTGGGCTAACATGATCTTTTAACACTTTAACGGGCAAGACGAAAACAAAAATCTGGATTCGAGCCTCAACGCCATCCTGTCCTAGTACAAAAAAATATGTGTAACCACGTGGTGTGTCGAAACGACCCCCGCCTAAGATAAGACAAGTTAAAAATACAAAAAGACATTGTTATAGGCATACCTGGGATAACTCGGCGAGCAAAATATTTTATCGACTAAAAATATATCGATGTTACTGTGAATGACAACATCAAAATGTGATTCGTCATAAATAAATATTAGGTAGGTACTTACTCTCCAATTAAAATAAAAAATAACTTTAAACTTAAAATAGTTTTCAAAATATACAATTTATATTAAAATATCAATATTTAAATTGCCATTTTTACTACAGTGGAACCTGGATAATTGCTGAAACCTCGATAATTGAAATACCTGGTTAATTGGAACGAAATGCCCGGTCCCGGTCCCTTGACGACGAAAGACCTCTATAATTGGAATATTAGAACCTGGTTAATTGAAATTCAAATTTTAGGTTTTTGACCTCTATAATTGGAATGTCGCCATACCGAACCTCTATAATTGACACAGTTATTATTAATATTTTTCTTCTTAAACACTTTTTAATTTTTGACCTCTGTAATTGGAATGTCGGCAGCCCGAGCCTCTATAATTGAAACAGTGTTGTTAATATTTTTCTGATTGAGGTAGGTTCGCATTATTTACGAGTAAAATAATGTAGGGTAATTTAATGTTTAATTGGTTTTGTTGTGTGTTTGATTAACTTTTACGTAACCACCAATGACCGACAAAGTGGTAATTTTAACTAAAAACATAGATCTAAGAAACACATTCCTTTTTTGTAAGGCGAACTTTCATGATTATTGAACTTTCATGTCAAATAAATAAAACGTTAATATAAAAAAAAACTTCTTTTTTTGTCTTTTTACGATTTTGATGACCTCCATAAAAGAAATTATATAGATCGGAAGCTCTATTATTGAGAGCCTCTATAATTGACACGAACTCATTTTGAACCTGGATAATTGATTAGACCTGCTTAAGAGGAAAACCTGGTTAATTGACACCAAAATGCCGGTCCCTTGAGGTTTCAATTATCCAGGTTCCACTGTATATGAAGAGGCCCGATATCAGATAATTATAACATTGAACCTCTGTACTGTAATTGAGAATGTTCAATAAGCACATCTTTTATTATAATTATATCGACATCTTTTTAATCGATATCAAATCCCTATAACTTGCCCCCAGTTATCCCAGGTATGATTATACTTAGGGTGGTCGTTTTTGAGACCAGGGCGCTATAAAGGGTTAAATGCAATTCAGGTTGGGTTCTGGCCTGCTACCGCGAGAACCATAAAGTTAGAAGGCGTCATTAGAGTGACAGAGAAAAATCCCCGAAATTTGCGAACTTCGGTGTTCGCGGTAGCAGGCCTGCTTGTCAGTTTTTGACAGTTATTCTATGGGACTGACACATCACGAATCACATTAAACTGAATTGCATTAGCCCCTCGTATGCTTAGACACGGATCCGTGCGTGGGAATTTTAATCTATTGTTTTAAGTGTCAAGGTAACTTTTACAGTCACGTAATTTGACAGGAAGCATACCAGGGGTTAATGGATCGTGGTAGCCCACCAGAGCTGAGCTGACCTAACTGTCCAACGGCGAGGCCGACAAAGGCCTGTGCGAGGCACTGCCGCAGAAACGCGAGCACCACGAAGGGAGTCCGCTCAGCGTCCATGTAGGCCCAGCTCTGTAGAGGCTGGTGGGTCCATACTGAGGAGGAAATTTGTCATGCCCTAAACAGACTCACACGAGGAGTTTCGCCGAGAAGTCTTGACGAGAAATTGTGCACGAGAAGCAAGAAAAGGCATCTACAATTCTACATTCATATACTTCTCGTCTCGTGTGAGTCTTGTAGGGGCTATCATTAGACTTTCTCGCTTCTCACGCAATTTCTCCGCACCGATCAGAGGACCAGAGGACTGGCCGTGTGGTGACGGCAGAAAGAATACATTTGTCACCACCCCAACTCCTCCAGCGGGTGTCGTAAGAGTCGACTAAGGGATTGAAGTGTCACTCACCATATTTGATTAAAGATTGATGATGGGCAGCAGCGTCATCATAGTGGACACATTACTGCGATCGCCAATCCGCTTGCCCAGCCAGCGTGGCGATTATGGGCATTTACCTCCTAATGCGTCTATACGCATAGTTAATAGGAGAGGCCTACGTCCAGCAGTGGACTGATGATGATGATGATGATGAAACAGACTCGCACGAAAAGTTTCACCGAGAAGTCTTGACGAGAAATTGTGCACGAGAAGCAAGAAAAGGCATCTACATTGATACTTCTCGTGTGAGTCTTGTCTTGTAGGGGGATCATGAGACTTTCTCGCTTCTCACGCAATTTCTCCTCACCGATCAGAGGACAGGGTGCTTAGACAAGTTGCCAATCGCTAACGCTTAATCGTCAGTCGTAAACGAAAGGCAGCTAACTGTCTTTGTCGAACTAATATGGAAGAGTGACAGAGGCCAAACTACAATACGCTATACCAAGCGTTAGCGATTGGCAACTTGGCTAAGCACCCTGGTGAATCAAAAGTTGGAGGGGGGGTCATTTTTTATTTTGGAGCGGTTATTTCCATAAATTGACTTCAGAAAAAATCGTCTTGTGACCCTTATTCTTTTTAAAAGAACTATTCAACGACACGCCAACGCCACAGTATAGGATTTGATACACAGCAAAACAAAAAAAATATCACCACTTTATGTGTAGCAGCTACCCGAAACCAAATTTTTTTTGAATATTTTATTCTACCATTTTGTCAGCTTGATTATTTAAAGGTGCATTAATACCAAACGAGCATTCGCTATTCTATCCCCCTCTCTACAAAATCAACAAATTACGTTTGTATAGCGATTGAATTTCGTAGAGTAGCGGGTTAGAATAGCGAATGCTCGTTTGGTCTGGATGCACCTTAATATTGAATACTTGTACCAACTTGTAAATTTCTGGTACTAACGGCCAATTAGCTATATTACAGACAAACAGACTGACAGACGGACATCGAGTTTCTAGTTTACTACGGAACCCTAATAAAAAGCGTATAGCGGTATTAGCGGTATCCTTAGGTTTCTTTGTCTATGACTTTACGAAAGAAAGTCACAGACATTTTTGTGTAAAAGGGTCATGGTCAGTCCGAAAAACAAAAGTTGTCCACTCGATGCATAGTCAAACGTTAACAGCTTTTATAAATCTATGTAACGATTTGATTGCATAGGGATATAGACCGGGAAACCTATTTGTAGCGTTAATTGTTTTATCCCAAAATTAATACAGGAATTCCTTAACTTTAGGTATGTCCACCGTAAAAGACGATAACCTAAATCTGACAATGAACAAAAAGTAGGTAAATAAGGTACTTACAGTGAAAGACCATAGGCACAATGACATACATGGTCACACTGAACAACGTGCAAGCCGTGTACACATACGCGAACTTTTTCGCCGACGCATAACTACCCTCCATCGTCATATTAGTAAGACCTCTCGCTGAATGAAACTTGAAATTATTATTCATAAACTCCACTAAGTTATATAACTCCTCTTTATAGATTGCAAAATAAACAACAACGGCCACTGATACTATTAGTGGTAGACCATCCGCTAACTTGTCTAGGCTACCCATAATATCCACCCATTCTGTGTATAGATTGACGATTAGAGTGATCGGAAAATTGAGAAGAACAAACAGAACTAAAGCCAAGTAGATGTTGTTTAAAATGATTTTAAATTCGTTGTCGGTGTTTGGGAACCATTCCCAGCAACCGACGATTTTTAGAGGAAGTTGAATGAAATGGGTGTAGTCCGAAATTTGATCTTTAGGGTCGGCCATTTTGTTAGCGAGTTGCGGAATGAACATTGGTTTGTCAGGTTTATATAGTCAATCTAGTTCTAAAATCAGGTATGCATGTAAAGGAGCTTACTCACTAGGCAATAGATTGTTGGAAACGTCATGAAACGCTGATAGCCATCTGATAGCAATATACTTATTGCTATCAGCGTTTCATGACGTTTCCAACGCCTACTGGCGTTTCTTTTTATTTCGTCCATTTTCATAATTTTGAATTTATGGCACTTTATGGGTTAATTTTGGGTTATTTCTACTCAGAGTCACGAGCTCTTTCGATCCCAAAAGGAAAAAAAGATGTCCCAAAACCCAAATTCAAAACTATGAAAATGGAAAAATTAAAAAGAAATGCTTACCAATTGCTATCAGCTTTAAATTTCATGATGTTTTGATTCCCGTCCACGTAGACAATTTTATTGATCATTTCACAACTCGAAGGATTACTCTAATTCATACAATACTTATCTCTTCTTACGCGAACGCGATCTGCGGCCCTACACGAACCACGAACGAAGTAATGCCTCTCTGTCACACTTACGTGCGAAGTTACATGTGCGAGAGAGATGTAAGTTGTAACACTTCGTTCGTGATTCGCGGTAGCGCCTCAGACCCTACTACCGCGAAAATCGAAATTCGTAAATGTCGACTATTTTTCTCTGTCACTCCAACGAAGGCGGGTGAGAGAGACAATAAATCCTCGAAATTTTCGGATTTAGAAGTTCGCGGTACGGTGGACAGACAAACGAACTAACAACTTTCTTTTTTTCAAAATATAGAAAATAGAAAACTAGAAAAATGTACAAAGACCTTAAGCAGCTACCAATTAACCCGTTATTAACTTAAACTAATTAGTAAAGCTTCATTTGAATACGAAAGCACTTAACTGGCCAAGTTTGATCACTTAACATAAGTGGTTCGAAGCGGACGTTTCGCTAATCATTTTGTTAATTGTTTTCAGAATTGGGAAGTAGTTAAAACTTTTCTTGATTAATTATCTTATCTCGTCTTTTGAATGCAATTACAAACTGAATGATGACAATGTATATACAAATTTAAATTAGATCTATGTGAATAAGTAGGTACGTACTACAGGTAGGACCTTACGAGGCTAGGCGTCAAAAGCTTCATTTTCTCTGGTTGGCTGAGAGGAGATCGAAATGACTCTTATAATATTAAAAATAACTCGTATAGATAGTCGATAAAAATAATTAACACCAACATGTATAATCAATATTTAATGTTATAATAAAATATTTATAAAGAACGAACAAAACTATTTACGTACAATTTGGCCATGATTGTCAATTAATAACTAATATATGAAGAACACGAAATAGGTACTATCCTGAAGACTGAAGTGCCGACTCAGCATCTCCCCTAGAAAATAAACAATATATTTATCGAATACCTATCTACTTCCTTTTGTATATAAGGTTAAGCTTTCAAGTTAAGCTGCATCGACTGGATGGACCAAAATTTGCTTAACATGAATAACTCTTCAATCCAAAATAATACCTTGTTGAAATTTTCTTTCATAGTTTGATGTAATAGAAAAGTGGTAGACCACATATTTTGTCGACTGTACAATGCGCCTATTTGTGCTATTATGGTCCGTTAATTTTTTTTTACTTAGGTACAGATGTAGTGCAAAATCCTTTCTCTTCGGCTTTTCACGGAAACATCCGAATTCATATTGCTGTCACAATGAACTTCAGTATGTATATTGCACTGAAGCTAATTGAGACAGGGAGATTAATTCGGGCGTTTCCGTGAAAAGCCGAAGAGAAAGTACCTAAGTTAGTAAAAAACTTTTAACGGACCAAAATAGCACAAAAAGGCGCATTGTACAGTCGACAAATTATGTGGTCTACCACTTTTCTATTACATGAATACCTATACTTTTTGACCACAATTTTTGTTGTTTGTACCAAAATAGACGAGCGACAATTGATTACTGAAAATCCGAAGTTGAGTAAGTACTTATACACGGTGGGCCCGAGGAACCCGACCAACTTTAACTACCGATTCTAAAGCCTATTTGGAGCATATAATGTGCATGACCTGCAGTCCAATTACGCATAGTTTTCGAGATATTCATTATTTTAATCAAAACTGAAATTCTAAAATCTCCAATCTAACGCACCCTAAGAACATTACGTGCATAGTTCGTTTAAAAAAATATAGCGACTCGTCAAGCACTATTTTCAGTATTTCTGGCCAGTTAGTACCTATCGAAGAGTTTGTCATCCAAATAAAAAAGGTTTCTTTCGTCACTATGAATATTTATTTTAATTGTAATGAGCATGGGGAGCTTGAAGTTTGAGTGTAGTTACCTTTTCTCATTCCTAGGCGTACTTTAACATTATACCTTTATTTTTCATTTATCAGAAATAATACTCTTCACTTATCAATAGAATACACTTTAGTTTATCGTGCTCAATCACAAGAGTGCAAACTATTTACGCTAATACTCGTAACTGGCCAATACCTAGTTTGAAATTAATGTGACTGATACGTCAACGTCAAAAAGTCGGTCAAAAAGATTGCTGATTGTCACGCAAAATCACATTGCAAATAAAGTGTTACTTCTGTTTAAATAAATAATCGCTATGCCATTGCCACCGCGTTATTCTTCGCGCGAATTAGCAGATATCCATTTTATCACAAAGTACCCAAATATAGAGGGTCTGTTTCATAGAAGGCTCAAATAGTTCGGAATATGTTACAATAGATGTCACTAGGAGCACGATTGACTAGTAATAGATTTAGTTTTATTTGAAATCCAGATATTTACTACCTGTTAGTGCACAGTTTTAATTAATTTAGCATCATACATCGAAAATAGTCAAAACCACCCTTTCTAGAAGAGTAAATTAGTAAATAAAAAAATTTACTATTTTTGGAATAAATTGATTTCAGCGCCATCTATTATTGCACGTACAGTCGAGGAAAATGAATGTTTAGCAGTTTAATCGTCCACATAATCTGTTCGTATTATAATGACAAATTACGTCACATACTCATGAAGTTTTCTAGTTTTATTTCTTGCCGGGTGAAACGGTAGTTCGATTTTCAAACTATATTTGTTTGGTAATCAGATTGTGACAATGACTGCCAAATGACAAAGATACGTCAAACTCAATAATTATAAAATATTGTTTGGATTCTTTCGATATAATATTGCGAAAATTACAACCTAATCTGATTAAAAAACTGCACGTGCGGACTTTGATCACGTATCTGGATTTTGATTGGTCGTCAACAATTTTCACAGATGAGAGAGAAACGTTTGAATCTTGCATTCGTGGCAGATTAAATTTATGGCGGCATACACGTTATCAAGAAAAAAACGGTGTCAACTTGTGGAACTGGATGAGTGCTGATGGCGTAGGCGAACTCCAAGAGCAAATGCAGTGGATTATGTTACGATGTTAGAAGAGAATAATAATATGTTTCCCAGTGTGCGAATGTGTATTTACAACAGGAGATGCCTAATTGTTCATTCGAGCAAGATAATACACACGGCTAGAATAACTAATACCTGGTTCGATCGTCACCCGAAAATGACTAAAATAATATGGCTGGCTAAATCACCTAATCTTAGCCCTATAGAAAATGTATGGGATCGGAATTAATGAAGAACCGAAGCCCTCATCCAACATTGCAATCAAGCATGGGAAGATATGGGACTCCCCTGGGATGGGACCTCTGCTGCACTGAGCTAGTAACTTCCATGCAAGACCATTTTTTAGCAGTCCTAATTGTCATAAACAACCACGGGGTCTACTCTCGTTTTTAAAACATGATTTATTTACTAATAAATATAAACAGGCAATTAGTTTTTTATTTCATTTCCTCGTGTAACTTATTAGATGAAGGGCTTGTTTCATAATCGTCAGGTAAGGTTGTCTGTCAGATAAATGTAACACTTTCTTTATGTTCATGCATGTGAAAGAAAAAGTGCACGGCGTTGTATGACACATTTTATATCTGACTATTGTGAAAGTGAGAAACATGCCAAACTTTCTTCTTTAAGGGCTGATTTTTCAATCCTCAGTTAAATGTATCCATTAGTTAAAATTATTACCATTCTTATCTAAGGTCATCAGTCAAAAAAGGATAGAGCTAACATTTATTTGACAGATACTGTTACCTGAGGCCCTACCGCGAAAAACGAAATTCGTAAATTTTGAGGATTTGTCTCTCTCACTCTAATGATGCCTTCGTTTGAGTGACAGAGAAAAATCCTTGAAATTTACGAATTTCGATTTTCGCAGTGGTAGGCCTCCTTAGTCGTGTTAGTGCGTTCGAGTAACAAAAGTCAAAAAAACGTTTACATTTACCTATAGGAAACATACAATACATATCCTATTGCTGTCAACTTCAATACTTGTCACTGACGTTAATGCCAAAGACAGACAAAGATAGAAATATGCTGTTTTTTTCTATTTGACGATTATAGACATATCTTGGTTCGTTATTAGTCGCTTGCAGTCGGAAAATGTAGCACGACTAATTTCAGAATTATGGCAACCTGCTAAACATTCATTTTCCTCGACTGTACATATTTTTATGCGTTTTTCTCGATACGCGTCAAACAGTACACTGCTCGAGTCTTGACAGAAATAATCTATAGATGTCGCTAAACAAAATCTTGCATATATTGATTTTAAATGTTTAAGGAGGTCTAAAAAACCAAAAAACTAATAAATACAATAAAAAAAAAAGTAAAAAGTCCCTACATCACTAATAATAACAAAAAAATACATACATTACAAGTCATATGCTAGGATTTGAACCCGTAACATAACAACTGATAACAATAAATAGCTGATTAGGGTATATCCGAATTATATAACAAATACATTGCGGCGCGGCGTTGCCGTCGTCAGCATTCTCTTTGCTTTACCGTAATCTGACGAGCTGGCAACAAACTAAACGAGAGGCATAGAAAATTGAAGGTAATCTGAGCATTGCATTCTGTTTCTATTCTACGCTTCAATACCAAACTCACATAGCGAAATAATAATTAAACTCTTACTAATGGCACTCTATCA
>JALPQI010012660.1:0-37615 GCA_025490895.1 Thaumatotibia leucotreta | reverse complement strand
TTGTCTCTGCTAAAGTTTTTCCATATATAAATATGTTGTCTATATATACAATTACGTCTAAGCCACTTAATTTCTGTGACATAAGTCTTTGGAATGACCCTGGCCCTGTACTGACCCCGAAAGGTAAAAATAAATACTTGAATATGCCTTCCTCCGTTACAATAGACACTAATTTTTGCGACTCTTCATCTAATGGAGCCTGAAGGTATGCTTCTCTTAAATCTAACTCACAGAAATACTTGTTTCCTTGCAATTTCATTAAGATGTTGTTAATGGTTGGTAACGGGTAATGGTCGATTTTCAAAAATCTATTGACTGTTACTCGAAAATCACCACACAACCGAACTGAGCCATCTGGCTTAAGCACAGGCACAATAGGTGTACCCCAATCTGAATATTTAACAGGTTCAATCCTCTTATTTTTAATTAAACGGTCAATCTCATCCTTAACTTTATCTTTGAGCGCATATGGCACAGTCCGGACAGGCATAAAAATGGGACGGGTCCCTGGTTCAATTTCTAAATGTATTGGCTGCCCCTTAAAATTCCCCATTCCAGGTTCAAAGACAGTAGCAAATTCAGACTTTATGCTAGATTCCAAATGTTCCTTAGAAGTAGTTTCACAAATGTTTTGTACAAAAGTAGGGGGGCCACATTTTTAAAGCCTTTAACCAATTTTTCCCAATGACCCGTGGTAATCCATCATTTACAACAAACAATATTTGATTTTCTACATTAACATCTCCATAAGATAAACTTAAATTTTCTATCACACCCAATGGTGTTGAGGTTGACTTATCAAAATTTGTAAACACTACATTTCGTTGTTTGGTATCAAAATTTGGGAAATATTGATGTTTATCAGAATATGAGATGGTACTTACGTCAGCTCCAGTGTCAACCTCAAAATCCAAAAGGTGCCCACTTACTTTAATACTTAACTTAGCTGATGGAATTCTGTCCTTTTCACTAAAACAAAACATATCATAGAGTTCAGGTCCTAAACTATCAGTTTTATCTTCATTGTTCTCCTCATCAGTTGGATTGTGCATGGGCTGTTCAGAAGTCACCTCATCTGTAGCATTTAAAGTTTTCATTCTCCAAGCTGATTTGTTCTTGTTACACATTTTGTAAATGTGCCCCTTTGTACCACATTCACTACAAAATTTCCCTCGCAATGTGCATTCAGCTCTCCTGTGCCCTGACTTCCCACAGCAAAAACAAACTCCAACACTTCCGACTGCTTGTGGCTTAAAACTGACATTACTATGTCTCGGGCCATAGTCTCTCTTTCTGTCTAACTTGAACATTTGCGGTTGAGTCTCTGTTTCTTCATTCTTGTATGTCAAATTGTAAGCAGTCTCTGCGGTTTTACCTATTTCTACCAGTTTTTCATATGGTTGGTCTGCTTGTTTTAGCAATTCAAACCTTACAGCGTCATACAAGGTGCCATTTAACAACCGTTCTTTAATTTCATCATCTAAGTTTTTGAAATTACAATTTTTCGATAACTTCTTCAATTCAAGTATGTATTGGTCCATAGTTTCCTCCTTTTTCTGGTTTCTTTTTCTAAACTCTGCTTGTACTAATGCATAATTTCTTACAGGATGGTAATGATTTTTCAGTTTTTCACAGATTTGGTCGTATGTTAAAGCCGCTGGCGAGTCTGGAGTACAGATTGTTGTAAGCAGCTCGTAGACACTCGCTCCAAGCTTTGTGATTAAAAGCGGAACTTTCTTGTTTTTGTCAATATCATTTAAAATGAAGAAACACTCCAACTGCTGTTTATACGCGTTCCAGTTGCCTCCGCTAAACACTTCTAGATTTGAAATCGAGTTCATTATGTACTTAAAGTGTTTTTCTGATGAACTATCTTGATTTTGTCTATCGATGTACTCACGAAGAAATTTCCGAATTTCCTCTATAGAATTGTTATTTGTAAACTGCGAGTCCGGGCAGGTTACAAGCTCATTCGCAATTAGAATTAACTCTTCTTTGCTTTTGGTTTGGATCCACGCTTTTTTTCCTGATTTTACAAGTTCAGCCATTCTATTTCGCCATTTTTCTTGACCAACTTGAGGTAGTTAGAACCTAACCTCAAAGTTCAAACACGTTATTCACTATGTTCATACGCCACGAAAGATACTATATTTTTTTAATTTACGCGTGTTTTCGTTATTGACTCGTCGCCAGATTGTTGTATTTGTACCGATCTCGCTGATTAGGAACTTAATTAATTAATAGTCCATAAAACACCGAGTACGTGACAGTAACTTTATTTGATCTCAAACATTCCACAGATAACAACATATTTGTCTTAGTGTGGCCAGATGCCACAATTTTCAAATGTTTTATATTCTTTATGCAATTTCAAAAGTTCATGTAGGTAATTGACAAGATCGTATTTTTAAGCTACTGCAATTAACAAAGAATTTATATACCGGAGAAAGAAAAACAAAGATTTTGACCACGCATTTTTGAAGTAAAAACAAACAAATAATATTGTATAAGTTTTGTCATTTTTTGCAAAATAATATATTTTTTAATTTTTTTTTACTATTTTTCAATGTATTTTAACGTAAAAAGTAAATATTATTCATAAAACTGGCACTTAAAATGAATGTTCAGGTTTTTTTTTTTCAAAAACCGCATTTTTTAAAGGTTTTATTTCTCACTTTTTGACATCTATTAATGAGGTTAGTGAGACTATTCTCCATAATGGTACCAACGCCGTTGTTACTCCGTACAAAAAGCCTTTTGTACGGAGTAACAACTAAATTTTTTTTAATTGGTAATAACTCTGATACTAGGCTATATTAATATTTATTCATTTATTTTCGTATTATTTATAGATCGTCAGGCTTTAAATACAATAATAATCAATTTTAGATGGGAATACAAAATAAAATCACTATAAACAATTAGCATTTACAGGTAAATAATTAATATAAATTCATAAATTAAATAATAAATAAAAAAAATAATAAAAAATGAAAACAATACCAAAATTAAAAATGCCAAATTTTATTCTGTCAAATATTCTGACACTCAACAGTAGACCTTCTGTAACAAATATGATTTGAACTTTAAGGTACCTAAATCCAAGTCGTGTTTTAGTACCTTTGATTGTACTGGGAATCTTATTTTAATATGTCTGAGGCCCCAACACATAAAGACAGCTTTCCATTTTTTTTTAATCTGTGCTTTGGTACTTAGTATATCGAGAAAAGTTTATATGACATTATAGTTTCTAAATGTGGTCAGGAATACACTGTTAAAATCGGTCAGGTTTAAACAGCCCACGGTGTATGTAACTGTACGTTACGAAACAAAGAGGGTGGAAGCCAAAAAACATAATTAATTATGAGGGAAAGGGTTAACATGTAATCAATAGGGAAAACACGTTTCATCCATTACAAGTTCGAGTTAATACGGTTATGTTTATTGTTTGATATATGTATCTATCTATATGTATACAGTGTGTGTCTACAATACTGGTTTTTATCGAACCGAGGAATGCAGATTTCTAGCCAAACCGTGAACATTATTGGATTCAAAATGCTAATTTTAAAAGTAATTAACTTTCTTAAAAGTTAATTGAGAAGCGATGTACTTCAAAATGAATCGTTAATTTGCACTTGACAATGACAGATCGCAGCCACTCACAACGTTTGACAACTAAGCAGTACACGCGTTACATTGATCGTTCGGAGGAAATAAAATTAATTGTACGGTTAAATTAATTCATTCAATTATATTCAATCTCTTTAATGTAAAAACACATGTCAATATCCAAATCAATATACAATAATTTAATTATTAATAATTTAATTTAATTATTTGTCAAATGTTAATACTTGAAATCGATTGCTAGTAATGCGTATTATTATTATTACCCATTTTTGTAAAAGCCCGGGTCATGGAAACACACTGTATATCGTCGCTTGGCACCCACCTCACAAGCCTTCATTTAGCTTACCGTGGGACTAGGTTGATTTGTGTAAGATGTCCCAAGATATTTATTTATTTTATTTATTTACCCTGTATTGTAGGTCCCTGGATGATCCCTTTTATACAGAGTGCTTCTACTCTTGTTTGTTTTATTATGTACCCATGTATGATAAGAACAAAATACTAAATTGCTCCTTTAGCCACATTCGAAACCTAATTTTCGCAACCGGTTACGAACACGGAATCATTTGTCCTAAGGAAAACTGGTTTCCAAACAAGACGAAACCAGTTTCGAAAATTAAGAAAAATTAATGAAAATAGTGATTGGTCACTTATATTTATTTTATCAAGTTATGTAAGTTTAATATAATTTAATTATTGTGTTTCGTTACTTTTTCTTTTGTTGTTAGCTATTCTGTCTTTAAACTATTTTTATTCCGCTAGGTTGTCTGAAAGGGATCGCTTTTTAGCGATAAGACCGCCCATTGTCAATACTGTTTATATTTGTTATTTTCTTGTTATTATGGTGTCCAATAAAGAGTATTGTATTGTATTGGTCCATCAAATTTTTGATTGGCTATATTCTATTTGCATTTATTTTGTTAAAAATGTTGCGGCAACGAAATAATCTTTTGTGAGCTGTATTCTGCCAATCGCGGTTCAATTGAACAATTATTTTTGGGGGCAAATTTCGAGCTTGCTTTAGATTTCCATGCTTATTAAAATATGATCACTGCGACCATATATAACATGGACGTCAAACGCCAGCTCAAAAATGCCCCCAAAACCAATTGTTCAATTGTGCCAAGATGGGCAGGACATAGTATTTTTTTAACACCGCGTATATTTCGGTGCAACATGTTTATAGATTATATTGCCAATCAAAACTTTGATGGACCAATCACAACTATTTTTAAATGGCGGTTTATGTTTTTATAGGTTGATATTGAAATTCATTACCGTGATGCATTGAAGAGGGGGTGACACTTGCCAATTAAAATTCAGAACCGTTTTTGAAAGGCAATTTAGTATGGCGTGCGGCTTCCATGTTTTATTTGTTCGTAGTATGATCGCTTTGATGGGATTAATTGGTGTTATCAGTAATGAGGTAACTAACACGCGTATTATATCAGTAGATTCGGTTACTTGGTTTGCAACAGGATACAAATTTACGTCGCAAGTAATTAGATGGTAGATCTGATTGGAATAGAGAAATGAATGCCATAATCAATATTCCGCGTGGTGACGGCAGTAAGAATACATTTGTCACCACCTCAACTCCTCATGCGGGTGTCGTAAGAGTCAACTAAGGGATTGAAGTGTCACTGACCATTCTACAAGATTGATGATGGGCAGCAGCGTCACCATAGTGGACACATTACTGCGATCGCTAATCCGCTTGCCCAGCGTGGCGATTATGGATATTTACCTCCTAATGCGTCTATATGCATAGTTAATAGGAGAGGCCTACGTCCAGCAGTGGACTAACATAGGCCGATGATGAATCAATATTCGGTTAAAGTAATCATCAACATCGTTTCAGACGGAAAAACATGAGGTAAATTCTGAATGCAATGAGACCCGACTATGTCATTATCATTATCTTGTCAGCCTCCGTAGCCTTGTTGGTAGTGACCCTGCCTACGAAGCTGGAGGTTCCGGGTTCAAATCAAAGGGCATTATTTGTGTATTTATTTATCACAAATATTTGCTCCTTTGTCAAGGCTGTATATGTATTTAAGTATCTGTATTATACATCGTCGCTTGGTACTCACATCACAAGCCTTAATTGAGCTTACCGTGGGACTAGGTCGATTTGTGTAAGATGTCCCAAGATATTTATTTATTTTTATTTATTTGTGAATGTAGTATTATAACTAACGGGAGACTCAAATATATTAAAATATTATTGAACCGGGTTACTCCCGTATTTAAGTCGATGATTGCTCGACATGTTGTATGTATTTACTTTCAGTGGAAACTGTTTTGGCTCATGTGTTAACATACTTTTGTAGACTATAAGAATGATTGTATGCTGTTTGTTTCCCAAATCAATAAAATAAAATAAATAAAATGTTCTCTATCTATAAATAATAAATAAAATATCCTGAGACTGGTACCCATTGCCCCATATTGTTAGTACTCGTATTGTATGTACCTACATTGTAAGATGTTTTTTTCTCTCATTGTTTATTTTGGGCAATATTTTTTTTTTTATGTTTCGACCTATTAAGAGAGTCCTCGTCCGAAGCACCCTCGGCCAAAGCCCGACGCGTACCACGTTGACTATTTATAGGTGATCTATAGGTCATATTTAATGCGTTTCATTGCATTTTCTACCATAAAAGAGCGAAAAGTTCCGAGCTTCATTCAAAAAACAAGCTTTTTCCGCATTGAAAGGTAAATTCCCAGTTACGATGCAGGAACTAAAACGTTTGCGAGTTTCCAAACAATTTAACAGGGAATTGTTCCAAATGAATAAGTTGTTTGTAGTTGAAAACTATTCTGCACGTGGACCCTCCCTTACTATTGCACTGGGTACAATTGTATTGCAATTAATAGTACATTGTGCATATAGGGAGGTAAGAATTGCATTACAAACGAGTGCATTCAGACCAAACGAGCAATCGCTATTCTATCCCCCACTCTACGAAATTCGATAGTTACACAAAACGTTATTCGTTGATTTCGTAGAGTGGGGGATAGAATAGCGAATGCTCGTTTGGTCAGCATTGTTATTCGCCAAAGAAACCGCCTTGCTGTCAGCGCTGTGTCAGCGCTGCGGCAGTGTCGAGCCTAAAAATGATATTCACTAATGTACTTTTAAACGACACTAGCGCTCGGCGACGAATGCGGCGTGAGATGGAGGTACACTGCGTCGAGAGTTTGACGTTTAATTTAATGTACGAATTTCGTATTCTCTAATGAAAAACAGCGACGAACTCGCCCACAACCTCGCTCACAGCCTCGATTCCTAATGTCAAATAAAACAGCTAGGATTTTAGACAAGGCTGTCTCGACGTCGAGCTCGTTGACGAACGCAGCGTCGAATGTGTGAATAAGAGAATAGCATAGCTGGTTGGTTGCGTTACCACCGTAAATATATCAATATAATTTGACGTGACTGTACCTATAACGCTCAAGGTCGTAGTGATTTATTTGCGGACAACCCTTAATATAATATATTTCACATCATATTGACCCTCGACAACCCTCAAAACATTTTCAACATTATTATTATCCAGTGAAGATTCAATATAGGCTGTAGCCAAAGGGCAGATATGGCTATTTGGAAAATAAAATAGGCAGGAGGGATAAATGTAGAGGATCCTCGTTCAAATTTTATACTTTATTAGAGCAGGTGAGAATTTTATTATCTTATACACGAGTACCAACGAAGGCTGCGAAAACGGGTCATAATTAAATAAATAAAATAATATTTTCTTCGGTTACTACGAGGATTACTCATGAAATAAAACTATGAAAACGGATATACTCGCGTCATATTAATTAACATTTTCATCAGTCATCACACTTGCTCTCTAAGCGCATCATTGCTTGCATGCGTAATGGGATTAATAGAAAAGTGGAATTCCCTAGGGAGTAATAGAAATGTCAGTACGTCATTTAATAATATTTTGTCTTAATCTATTGGCGGCAAGTGTGATGAAAAACATTGAATGCATCACGGTTGGTAAGCGGAATACTAACTCGAGTCATTAAAACCGTAGGCGTAGGCCTACGGCGTCGGGCTTCTAACACTCTCGTTAGTAATTACCTCCCTTGATGCACAATGTACTAACGTCGTGTTCGAAACGTCGAAACCAGTAAAGTTAATTAATCTATGCGAATTTATCCGTTTTCATAGTTTTATTTTAAGAGTAATCCTCGCGGTAACCGAAGAAAATATTATGGTCAGTGACATTTAAATCCCTTACGACACCCACGGGAAGAGGGGTGATGACAAAATAATAATATGTTCTTACTGTCGTGACCACACGGCCAATAAAATTGGCGATGATTAGACTGAAGCCACTTTTTCCCTATATTTGCTGCGGGGTCCTTTAGATGTCAAGGTCGATAGACATCTTGTATTATTCATCAAACTTTTAGGGACCCTGGTGTATTATTTATCAGAGGTCCTGTTTCAATACACGCTCCACTTCGATTGGGTTCAATGTAGGTAAAATTGAAGTATACAGGGTGACATCGCGGTCGTGGGGCCAGAGTGAACTGGGTACTAAGGATAGTCATGCTGAGTAACTTTTATTATGGAGAGAACTTAGAGATCGCGAAGTATCGCGAGTATTTAAACAGGGTGTAAATCTAATACGAGCGAAGCTCTTAACAGGTGTTAGTTTAGGACATACTAAGTACATTTACATAACTTTTACTTAAAATTAGTGCAACAAAATTATCCATATACAAAATAATTCGGCGCGCAATGTAGAGCAACACACTCAAGTTAAACGCTCGTTGGCAGCTAATTCAAAAGCAGATGACATAACTAACAATCAATAATAACAAATGTTCGTACCTACATTGCTGCTCCGAAAATCTTGAAAAAAAATCTGTGGGGTCCTAATTAAGTGTAACTAAAAAACCCTAGTATTCCATGATTACACTGATGATTTCCATGCCTGGTTTGATTGATCGCCCGTATTAGATTTACACGCTGTATGTGTGTGGTTTAAAATAAGGAATCTTATACCACGCTTTTTGAAATCAACCATATTTTTTTAACATGTTTGTATTTGCAAAAGTTTCATTGGTTAATCTTGTGCTGCGTTAACCGGTGTGTGGTCACCATTAGAGAATGAATAAGAATAAGAATAAGTTACCGACTGTGTGGTGAAGGCAGTAATAATACATTTGCCTCCACCCCAACTCTTCCCATGAGTATTGGTTTAAACTCTCACGATTATCACTCATATTTTAGAAAAGAAAGAAAGAAAGAAAGAAAAAGTAATTTATGCACACATACGCAGGACATAACAATCAGAAAACTAAGTTAACACAAAACTTAAAAATAATGTAGGGTACAACAATCTGGCCAGGGTTTTACTTACATAAGGTAACACTATTTTATCACATGGATAAAATAGTGTTTATTGTGTTTATACACATGATAAATAATGATCAACCTACCTGTGTCCAGCAATGTGTGCGATAAGGAAAAGGCTTTGACTCAGCATAATGTTGCAATTCGCAAAAAATTGCAACGCTGTTATTCTGCCAAGGCCCAGTGGAGTGACAAGCAGTATAAATAAATAAATAATAATAAGGTTGTATACACAAAATATAAAATAAAAATAAAATCTATTATTTAACCATCTAACTATGTATATGTATGGCGTCATACCGTACGTTAGCTATTAAGCTAATAATAATAATAAAGTGGGTAGGTGGTAAAAGGTAAAAGTATTAGGTTACTGGAACTTAAGTGCAAATAATTAATCGTAATACACAATATAATAAAATATAGTGAGCAAACAAGGTGAAGTGTGTAAATTTAAAATTGTGTTGTGTGTTTTGATTGCGCTAGCAAATTTGGAGAGTAAATTAATAAACTAAGACAATGGGTCAAGATTTACTTTGTGCATCTAATAATAATTCACGTAATTTCCGTTTGAAGGTAAATCTGGAGCCGCAAAGCCTGATTGGAGGTGGCAAATCATTCCAGCATTTGGAAGCCTGGAATCGGAAACTACCTCGAAAAGCGGCACATTTATATTTAGGGGCAATGAGAGGCTTCAAATTACCTACCTTTCTTTCAGACCTCTTCTGTTGTCGCCAAATTAACTTTTCCGAAAGATACGTCGGTGTGCCTAGTTTAATAACATCGAAAAGAAGACAGGCCAGGTGGAGGTGCTGCCTATGCTCCATCCTAAGCAAACCAGCAGTGGTCAGGTAAGGTGAATTTTAAAGACAAACCTGTCTTAATCGCGTAAACTTACTTACTAGATGGGACGACCCCAAAATGAGTCTTGGCCTCCGACACAAGAGCACGCCATTTCACTCGGTCTTGAGCAGTTTCCTGCCAGTCGTCACCAGCACCCAGATCGCGCAGGTCCGCCTCGACCAGGGTGCTTAGACAAGTTGCCAATCGCTAGCACTTCATCGTCAATCGTAAGCGAAAGGCAGCTAACTGTCTTTGTCGCACTAATATGAAAGAGTGACAGAGAGGGAAAACTACGATACGCTACTAAGCGCTAGCGATTGACCTTGCGATCCTCCTCCATTCTCTCAACATGACCAAGCCAACGGAGACTGTGTCAAGCGTAAACTTACGTTTAATTATATCCTGACGTTTTGGGCATGCCCTAACACTAGCCTAGAAGTGAATAATCAAGATCAAGTGCGGGTAGTTCGAAAAATCCGCGCAGCTCGAAGGTGTTGATACAGTTTCTCGCTAGTCTTCCCACTGGTGTCGTAAGAAGGACAATTCTTATCAAAATATGTAATAAATATAATTATAACATAATATAGTTACCTGGCCGTGTGGTGACGGCAGTAAGAATACATTTGTCACCACCCCAAATCCTCCTGCGGGTGTCGTTAGAATCGACTAAGGGATTGAAGTATCACTGACCGTTATTTGATAAAAGATTGATGATGGGCAACAGCGTCATCATAGTGGACACATTACCTACTGCGGTCACCAATCCGCTTGCCCAGAGTGGTGATTATGGGCATTTACCTTCTAATGCGTCTATACGCATAGTTAATAAGAGAGGCCTACGTCCAGCAGTGGACTGAGATAGGCTAATAATTTCAGGTACGTGGGTGAGTTTTATTTATGTTCAAATATAATTCACATGTAAATTATTAAATTACTTATCGGAATCGACTTCAGAACATAACTGGAACTTACCTGAAACAAAATTCATAATAATTAGTTGTATATTTTTAACAGAAAGACTACGACGGTTGAGATTAGAATACAAAATAATAGAATAGTGTTCACCCAACTTCAAAAAAAGGAGGACGTTCTCATTTCGACTTTCTCCAATTAATTTATTACATTTAGGTACCTACATGATTTTTTATGTTTTGCAAAGTCATATTTTTTACACAAAGTATAATATGAATAGTAGCAGGGCCAATATGTAGCATAATAAAATTATGTATCAATAATTAAAATACATACCTACTAAAATACTAAAATTATATTTTATGATAAAGACTTTTTTGCATGAATCAAATGTTACTAGTTATTGTGATTATTTTGGATTTATTAAAGGCTTCTTATTTTTATTTATTTTATATACAGTGTGTTAACATGATGCAGGCTTTTATTTGAACCGAGGATTGAGATGCAGATTCTTAGCCAAACCATGTGCATTACTTGTTTAAAAATCCTAATTTTAAAACTAATTAACTTTCTAAGAAAAGTTAATTGAGAAGCAATGTATTTCAAAATAAATCGTTAATTGGCACTTGACAATGACAGATCGCAGCCACTCGCAACGTTTGACAACTAAGCAGTACACGCGTTGCATTGATCGTTCGAACGAAATAAAAATAATTGTACAGTTAATTTAAATATTTGTCAACTCTTAATACTTGAAAACGATTGCCAGTAATGCATATTATTACCCATTTTCGTAAAAGCCTGGGTCATGGTAACACACTGTATTATTTTAATATGTAATTAATTTTAATTGTTGATTGATGAATAAAATATTAAATTGTTACTAGATGTATCCTTTTTTTTATTCGATCGAGTATAACCCCGAGAATGTCCCATTGGCACCAAGTCTTATCGTTCGTATTTGTCATACCTATACATTTTTTTATTTATCGCTTATCGTATACGATTACAAAATGGTAGCTTGGCTAGGCCTGAAGACGTTAATAGGCTACGGCTTACCACGTTATACCCACGAAACTTTTTCAGATATATTTTTCATGTGACGAAACTTTCTGGTCCTCAATTTCTAAGAGAATCATTAATATACCCATTGGCGAAGAATAAATCATTGTCGAACTTCGAAAAAGGACGATAAGGGAATTGAAAGTTATGGTGAATAATGACGAAAATATTTTGTGTTCGGTCCTTTAAAAACACGTTAGTATTAATAAAAGGCAGGGTGCCTTTCTTTCGGATTATACAGGGTGAGTACTAAAACAAGCAAACAATTGAGGATAAACATGCGTAAAGAAACAGTATTTTTGTGGTAAATGTAGTATACAGATATAAATAATTGCCGTGTGGTGACGGCAGTAAGAATACATTTGTCACCACCCCAACTCCGATCCTCCTGCGGGTGTCGTAAGAGTCGACTAAGGGATTGAAGTGTCACTGACCATTCTACAAGATTGATGATGGGCAGCAGCGTCATCATAGTGGACACATTACTGCGATCGCCAATCCGCTTGTCCAGCGTGGCGATTATGGGCATTTACCTCCTAATGCGTCTATACGCAAAGTTAATAGGAGGGGCCTACGTCCAGCAGTGGACTAATAGAGGCTGATGATGATGATGATGATATAAATAATTATTTCCTTAAAAAAACATTATTAATAATGAAATAATGAAGTACCTACTCCACCTACAGCCGGCAAAACTACGTAGGTACACAAAATCTAATAATTTAATACTGTCTGAGCCATTTTTTTTCAAAG
The DNA here is from genome assembly GCA_025490895.1 of Thaumatotibia leucotreta. NCBI lineage: Eukaryota > Metazoa > Arthropoda > Insecta > Lepidoptera > Tortricidae > Thaumatotibia > Thaumatotibia leucotreta. The sequence continues at coordinate 25,035 of JALPQI010012660.1, read as the reverse complement.
TTGTCTCCTCCACTTTATATACAATTTATAATTTAGGCACATATTCTTTTTCTTATATTAGGATCAAAAGAGCTCACAATTCACGAAAAATGCGTTACAAAAAAAGTGGGAGGGAAACTCTGAAAAAAATAGCCCGTTTCCTTTTCTAAAGTTAATCCAGTATAAAAAATAAACTGCATTCATAGAAAAGATTCATCCTTTTCCGACGAGCAACTTAGCTTGATATGTCGGATTTTAAAACATCAAGAAGCGAGGTAATATGGAAATGTAAAATAAACTTGATTCCCTGCAATCTATGCTCACTGCAGACTAGTAAATAATAAAGACTGTCATTATAATTCAACGGTGTATTGTTTGTCGTAGTTTTTTTATTGTATTGTGTTTTTTTTGTATTTTTGTTTAGTTTATTTATTTGCATTTATTCATATAGGTATATAGTTTTTAAAGATTTAACTATGTATTCAGTCACATTAGAATTCAAAAGTTCAGATCATAACACGCAATTAAATAAAAATACAATTTTACTCATTCATAAATTCGTTTTATAGATATGTAATATATGTATGTAGGGAGGCTTCCCTTTATTATAAACTAACGACCCGCCCCGGCTTCGCACGGGCACTATACCTACATAAAAACCTTCCTCTTTAATTACTCTACCTATTAAAAAAATCTCATCAAAATCCGTTGCGTAGATTTAAAGATTTAAGCGTACAAAGGGACATAAGGACAGAAAAAGTGACTTTATTTTATACTATGTAGTGATGATGAAATTCACTTTGGATCACAATTTATATTTTTATTTCCACGGACACGAAATCAAGCTTGTACATGAATCGCCGCCATTTTCTATCTCCCCTCTCACTCACTCCTTTCATTTGTCCTTTGCCATTCGTTCCCTTTCACGCAAATTAATAGCAATCAACATCACATAAGACACAACAGCAAATGAAAACTCATATTTCAAAGACAAACGGGTCTTAATCGCGTAAACTTGCGTTTAATTATATCCTGACGTTTTGGGCATGACGTTACACCCGTGGTTGCAGGCAGACTGTCTGCCTGTGACCACGAACTACGAAGAAAGAACAAATCGAAAATTGTCTAAATGGAAAAAAATATTAGATAGGATGGCATGATAAAACTTTAGAACGCTTGCCGTCTCTATCATGTGGAAGAATATAAAAATATAGGGCAGTAGGGTAGAGGCAGTAGTTACTTAAAGGTCACTTAATAATTATATTCGTGATATGATATGCTTGAAAATAATAAATTAATATAAAAATATCTACCAGTCAACCCGACCTTTCAAGATCTCTCACCATAATTATAGTAGTGAAATTTTCTATTTTAAGAATCTTTTATGTTTGTTATTCAATCAGATACGAACTTTGCGAGTATTGAAGTTACCAGTCTTTACTTTTTACTTATCTCTGGCTCTCAGTTAATTCTACGTTCCACGTGATACATTTTTCATTTATGTGGAAAACTTTGTTGGTGTTAGTTAAATTTGTTTTAATACGAAAATATATAACCCTAATATTTTTGTATACATTTATTTAATACCTAAATATGAGGGAGGGGAACTTTTTTTTTCTTAAGTCATTTTTTTCGGAAATATAACCGCTCTAAAACTTAAAAAAACATGTATTCCCTCCCCCTCTAACTTTTGGCCTGTGGGTCGGACACTATGAAAAAAACACGATTCTTAAACTTATAGAATATAATGAGGGTAGTTTGCCTCCTTCGCCGCCCCCGCCAGCGCTTCCCGCCGCCAGCACCCGCTCTAGCAGAGCGCAAGCCTCGCGGGTACTCCATGATGAGGATCCTCTAAATGGATCGAAACATGTCGAGAAATTATCGACTTAAATTACGTGAGTAACCCGTTTGATAAATATTTAAATATTATAGAATACTTTAAAAGAAAACTATTTTGAACATAATCGGGTAAGCCGTTTTTGGATAACTATGAAATCGTATACTGAGCATGGCCCGACATGCTTTTGGCCAGTTTTTATTGTCATAATAGTATAGTTTTTCTGCTGGAGGTAGGACCTCGTGCAGGGTCCGCCCGGATAGCTACCACCGTCTTACCCGTTAACCTGCCGCTAAATAGTTAGTACTGTGTTCTGGTTTGGGGGTAAGATATTAGCCGGTGTAATTACTGGCATAGAGGCAATCCATCTACTTAAGTCAGGGTAGGCAGCGCATAGGCGATGTTTTGGTCGCTATGTCCATGGGCCTCAGTCCCCGCTTTCCATCAGGTGGGTCTCAGTTTGTCTACCTTTGTCACATAAAAAAATTTAAATAAATAAATAACGTCATCTGAACTCAACGGTTTTTGTCATTCACGAAGACTATTATCAGAATTTATTCAACTCGTTTTAATTGCGTGAATTTAATTTAAACGAAGTCAATTCCGCCCGAAATTTGTATTTTTTAATTGGAAACGACATTTCAAAAGCTCCGTAACTTTCAGTAATTGAGTCAAATACTCACGCACGTACAATAATAATCATAATCATAATCATAAATTTTATTGATAATTAAACATTACAGGTCATTTAATAATTCTAACATATAGGTATTAAATTCAATACATTAGTGTGACTCGGTACACATTATTAAAAATAATTAGTTATAAATAAATTCATTTTGTACATCAAGCACATCTATAAGGACTTAAGGACACGTTATTAATTTATTATAAAGTTATTTTTAAATTTAACAATTCATCAACACTATAGAACGACTGCTCGACCAGCCATAATTTTAACTTTTGCTTAAAACTAACAAGACTAGGAGCGTCGGTTATATAGTTAGGTAGTCTATTGTAGACCGCAGGACCCATCATATGAATAGATTTGGCAGTTTTGACAAGACTTCGAGGCACTGCGGCCAGCTTATGCCCATACCGCGTAACACGATCGCTTCCATCCCCTCGCCTAGGATACCTGTCCAGGTTTTGCCTAACGTACACGGCTACTTGTAGGATCAGAAGGCAGGGTAAGGTTAGAATGCCTAAGGCTATAAAATGCGGTTTGGCTGATTCGTGCCACGGTATTCGCCTTATTGCTCTTACAGCTCGTTTTTGTAGGCGGAAGACACGCAGCCAGTCAGCCGCACGCCCCCACAACTCGAGTCCGTACTGGACAATGGATTGGACGCTAGCAAAGTAACACATGCGCACCGTGTGAAACGGAAGAGTTGCTACTAATCTATTTAGAACAAAACAGGCTTTTCCCATTTTAGCACACACGGTGTCAATATGGCTTTCCCACGTCAGGCTTTGGTCAATGGTAAAGCCCAGGAATGAAGTAGACTTTACTTGATCTATGCTACCACCTTCGAGGCTGATATGCAGGGGGCGTCGCTTACGTCCTGATAGATCGAACTGCATAAAATGGGTCTTCGTTAGATTCAATATCAGGCCGTTATACTGGAACCATGCTAAAAGTTGTTCGGCTACCATGTTCAACTTGAACTCGAGACTATCTATGTCGGTTGCGGTAATAACAGCCGCAACATCATCCGCGTACATAAATACCTCACCGTCTTTAATAGTACCTGGTAGGTCGTTTAGCAATAGAGAAAACGCCAGATTGGATAACGACGATCCCTGCGGTACACCAACTTGGGCGTCTATACCCTCCGAGCATAGAGATCCAATAAATGGGTCATTTTGAATGTAAATTTATGGGGTCATGAAAAATAGCCATGTTAGCTTTATCGACCTTATCGGAAACCCTGCCCGAAAAAAGAGTCCTGAGTTCACATCTCCTTAAGGGCTTTTGAAATATGTGGTTATTAAATCCGCTAATACTCGTGTTTTTATTGATTTCCGTTAAATTTAAGGGAAGCTTATTTAGGTCAAAAATAATCAATTTCTCTAAGAAACTAGTGTCTTAACCGATACTGTTATTGACTTATTAAAATAAGTTTAATGACTGAACAAGTGCATTGCAACCTTTATTACATCTTAATGTTACTTATTTTGACATGTGCCGTCAGCAGCCGTCAGTCGCCTGAGATGTTATTCTTGAGGTTCTCTCATACTTGCCAATGCAATTATTATGTATGAAAACGAAAAAAAAATTTTTTTTACGAAATTAATAAAAGCCCATATACCAGGCGACTTCTATTAATGTCCCAAGTAACCTGTCCAATTTAACGGGAATCAATAAAAACACGGTGTATAATACTAACCGCAATTACTGAATGAAGAATTAATTTGGAACTTGAAGTCCATAATATTATATCCATAACTATATATTTCCATAATTATAGCGAATTTCAAAAACTTATGTACGAAATATAATTTGATATTCACAAGTGCTTTAAACCTACATACATCTGCGAAGAAATGAAATGATCCCCAGGGTGTGAAGTCCCCAACAAGTACTGAGCGAGCGTTGGGACCACGCATAATTGTCACATTTGATGTCGAGTTGCGGAAAAAATTGCCACAATACAGTACAATGCAAAACATAGGTAATTAATTAATTATAGTAAACATTGAAACATAGTTGACTGATTGTAACTTGAAATTAGGCTCCAGTATCTGTCAATTCGGAAAAAAAAGGAAAGGAAATATGGTGTTTTGTTTTTTGTATGTTTATGGGATTGTGAAATATTACCTATAAATATAATTAAACGGTTAAACTCACGTGTATTTAGTCACTACGTGCTACATGTTTCGGAGAGCCTAGGTATCCATTATCAAGCACATCCCGTGGTAACGGTTTACAGTGATACTCTACAGATTACAGTCTACAGATACTCGTAAGGGGGACTTACACTGAAAAAAATATTTAACTGAACTACTTTGGCTATTTCATCATTAACCATAAGTCGGTATGGCGTTACTAAAGTTAATTTCTATTAACAAATAGGTTTGCGTATTAAAAACCAAACGGATAATGTTATTCTAAGTTGGGCTATTCGTAAATAAATGCTTGTATACGTCTTACATTAAAACAGTAAACAAATTCAAGTGTTCACATGTAAATAAACCGCTTGGTCTAATTTAAGAGTAAGCATTGACAATATGCAACAAAAACCAAGTCCTAGCTTCTAACAAAGACGATGTTATTATCCATAACATAAAATTGTTTAGATTTAACTCAACAATGATTTGCTATTTTAATACATATTTTTGTTACATATAACCCGTTTTGTCTAGTAGAGTAAAACCAAATACGGGTTTGCTACTCTAGCAGACCATTCGCTTTATCTAACCAAATAAAATACAATGTGTAACCAAACGTACTTCATCATATAGACAATACTTAGCATAGAAATAACCAAACGCTTTTTTTGCGTTGCGTCATTTTCCTTGTCATCAAAGAGACTCTGAAGCTAATGTATCAAGCAAAATAATGGAATTACTCGTAAAATAATTTAGAAAAATAAATTGGTTTACAAAGATACTCTGTGCAACGAAAACCTATAAAGTGATGCAAAAAGTATTTTTGCTCGCGATTGTATTATTGATTGATTGATTATTTTGATTACTATACCTACCGTTCTTATAAATGACTATGAATGTTTCTATTATTTGAATGTTTCTATCATTACAATTAATAAAGTTAATTAAAATAAATGTCTCTTTTTTTGTTCGTTTAGTATTACTTCTTTTTGGGTAATCATCGATGTGGCTTATACACCCTATTTACTTGTAGTTAAATGAGTTGTAAATAGGGCTCACTGCCTGTATAAAATCCAGTACGTCTCATCATCCAGGGGATAAGAAAGGTGACGATGAGACGTACTGGATTTTATACAAGCAGTGAGCCCTATTTACAACTCATTTGATTTTGTCTGTATATGAACCACGTATTTTCGTCATGTATAACCTATTCATTTGGTTAGAAGTAGGCAAACTATTTGGTCAAAATAATTAAACATTTGGCTGTATATGAACAACGTATTTTTGTCGTGTATAACCTATTCGTTTGGTTACATGCACGCAAATAATTTGGTTAAATATAATGAAACAAATTGCTTAAAATAATACTCTAAATTGGTTATAGGTAACAAAAAAGTTATGTTAAACATTACTGAGCCAGTTGGTTTAGGCGTAGCAGAAAATTTGATTAAAGTAAGTTGTGAATTCAGTAAGATTTTGACAAACAGTAAATTTGTTATCAACATACAGCACGTCTACAATAACTGAATTGTAAACTAAATATAACTGAACTTATGGTAATATACAACAGACAGTTTTCACACGATATAACTAATATTGTTTAGCAATACACAACATCAATTGTTTAGTAGAAAATTAACCGAACTGATTTTGGTAAGATATTGCCTTACTTCGCTCGTCACTTTTTTTAAGTTACAGGTTGACGAAAGTTCGGTTACCATTAACAAATTATTTTTTTCAGTGTAGGCTCTCCGAAACAAGTCGCGCGTAGTGACTGAATATACGTGAGTTTTACCGTTTAGTTATATTTATACTGTAAAGACTTGAAATAATCAATTCAAAATACCTATTATAAGTACTTGGTCGATAGCAAGAAAGTTGTATATAGTTAGGTAGAATGGAAGCAAAATTAAACGTATTTTTTTGTTTAGAAGGCAATTTTGTGTTACAACTTTTGACAGTGAAAAAAGGCGACAAATAAAATTTTTCTTTAAGCGGTCAAGATTGATGATGGGCAGTCATCATAGTGGACACATTACTGTGATCGCCAATCCGCTTGCCCAGCGTGGCGATTATGGGCATTTACCTCCTCATGCGTCTATACGCATAGTTAATAGGAGAGGCCTACGTCCAGCAGTGAACTATCATAGGCTGATGATGAACGGTCAACAATACCTACATTTTTTAAATTGGCCGCCTTTCTCTATTGGTGAAGGTTGTTGAACAGCGTGAACAATATAGTTTGTATGACTAATTTTCGTAACACAATTGTTGCGAGGAAACGCGATATTTGTTTTCTTTAAGGCCTTTTATAATATATATTTATTTTCAAAACTACAATTTATGTACATAGATTAAATCTAACTAATCTACTTAACCTAACCTATATCTAAGATTGGCACTTGTGGCATTGTACCGAGGATGCTGGCGGCATTTCCTCGCTGTATCGCAATACTGATGCTTTGTGCGAGGAAGTCGCCAGCTCTTCGGTCTTTAGTTACATCAACCAGACGTTACGCGATTTCAGCAAACAATTTGCGTGCGCTGGGGCCCCATGAACCTAAAGGCATTGAATAAGTACATTTTTATTGTAATCAACCTTAATATTTTTTTTTTTTTTACCTTTGTGCATAGTACTCGAAGAATGCAACCAAAATCTCAATAGATCTAGTCATCGCCGCCCACATTTCGTGGGGTTTGCATTTTGACCCCGTCAGCGAGGGCAGTCTACTAGGACCTTCGGACATTTAAAAAAAAATCACATTTCCAACCAAATTCATACTACGTAGCGCACTACGAATCAAACTTCAGTTAAAAACACTGGCCACTTTCGATTTAAAGCGTTCTTTATTTAAATTCAAACTGCTTTTTTAAACGCGACACGCGAGTACAAGACCAAGGTCTGAACTGAAAACTTACGCTTCGCGCATGCCCAGAAACATTGTATACAACTCGGCCATCCTGATTTGAGCTGCGACCCCTCCCGCTCTTAAGGAAATTCTCCTACTTTAAAGGGTTTTGTAGTACTATTTGAAGGGCCAAGAGTTTCTGGTTACGTTAAAAGTATGTAAGCGCGTACTTGTACAGGTATCTGGGAATCCACAGTTGGTTTTTCGCACATTGGCTTTTTGTTTTTACAATCGATGAGAGTGGCCTGGTGGCTTCCTTATTTTGACGGCTATTGTTTTCTTAAATAGCAGGAAATATATTATTTTTAATTAAGCTACTGTTCTTTACGTCCGAGGTGGGGATCGAACCCACATGCTCAGCTTTCGCGGCTGATGCCTGCACCCCTCGGCCACTCGCAAATATTTTGTTTTTAGAACACCGAAAATTCTGATGATTTTGAAAGCGTGTTTGGAATCCAATGCGCATTTGCGTGGTACAGAAATATAGAATGAAAAATAAGTTTAGCTTTGAATAATCGATGCATGGCGTGAAGAACTTGATGACTCGAAATGAAAGGTAGAAGAAATTTTAGCTTTAATTTAAGATACATTAAACTCTTTTTCCTTTACCAAAATATCTCGAGTTATAAGATTCTTCAAGCCAAGCCATGTGTAAGTATAATTTTAACCTTTAATTTGACAGAAAAAGGGAATGGAAATGCCCATAATCGCCACGCTGGGCAAGCGGATTGGCGATCGCAGTAAAGTGTCCACTATGATGACGCTGCTGCCCATCATCAATCTTTTATCAAATAGTGGTCAGTGATACTTCAATCCCTTAGTCGACTCTTACGACACCCGCAGGAGGAGTTGGGGTGATGACAAATGTATTCTTACTGCCGTCACCACACGGCGAATAATCCTAACATCGAATAATCTTAATAATTGTGGTACCTACAAAAATACAATAAGTGGGTCAAAAACCATGTCCAGTATTTTAGACGTTGTCGAATTGAGGGTTAGCAAAACAGTTAAATATTTATAATTAATGTGGCCTAAACTAAATCTGCTCCTTTCTTTTCTGTTAAGGTTTTTGTAATCAGAATATATAAAATTAACAGAAAAACTTTTATTGGTATTTATTGCATGATTTTTGTTACACACCTGACAGCAATTATGGTTTTTATAATTCCGGTTCGCTACAACCAAATTTCGTAATACCATGTTCTTAAGAATGACGCAATGTAAAAACATATTATTAGTAAAATGGCTAAAATCATAGAATACTAATTTTTAGGAAATCAAAATGCCAAAATGACATTGGTATATTACATCTAACATCTGAAGCTTCATAATAACCAAAAATTCAATATAACGGTTTCTCAGAATACCTAAGACGGTATTTACAGTGTGTATTATATTTCTTGCCCTGTGTTTTATTATCAACTTTAGTATTAGTTTTGGTTTTAAGTTATTTAAACTGAGAAGTAGGTTTAAAACATTTCAAGTTTTAGACATTATGAGACTAATCTGTTTTGGGATGTGACATATTTGGTTGTACCAAACCGGAACCGTTTTTACTCTCACGCTAATTGGGTGTCTCTAAAAGTGAGAAAGCTTTCCGTTGCTGTGTATACTTCCATATATGTGTATGTGTGTAAGTATGTCCATCAATACATTTCATCCTGCCACAAAATTTCCGTATAAACGTAAACAATTTGAGGGTATGTGGGCACATAACTTAAAAAAACAGAAAGTTTATTTCCAATATGCCTACGAAGCTGGAGATTCCGGGTTCGAATCCGAGAGTGCGCTATTTGTGTATTTATTTAACAAAAATATTTGTTCCTTAGTCGTGGCTGTCTATGTATATAAGTATCTTTATGTACCTATTTATTGTATATATCGTCGCCGGGTTCCCACATCACAAGCCTTAATTGAGCTTACCGTGAGACTAGGTCGATTTGTGTAAAATGTCCCAAGATATTTATTTATTTATTTTATTTATTTCTGACATCTAATATTTACTTATGTTGCTACTGAACTTACTATTAGATCAAGCCGATTTGTGTAAGGCTGTGTCATGATACTCGTATTTATTTGAAGGAATTTTCGTAGTGAACTTTCTATATCCATGTAAGCTATGTCGTAAAACACTTAAAGGAATTAAATATTTATCCGTTCGGAAACACGATGAAGTAATTAGGAACACACCCTGTAGTTATTACCATGGCAACAAATTGATTACATTGTCGTAGTAACTACAAAGTTATGTTTATCAAGTGATTGAAGTTATGGTATATTGTTTTTCTCAAACTTGCTACGGAATGTTGATGCAACTTACTTTAAATTAAACCCGAAAATACTACGTATCCGGTGTCATATGCTAAGATGATATGTAAAGAGATTTCATATACTTATTTCACACCTAGGACTGCAAACAAACTGTCTTTTGTTTTGAAACGTCAAATTGTGACACAAGGTCTTGACATTCAGCCACAGAAAAAAAAATAACCTTAGAACTGATGTCTATACCACCAGGTAAAAGAATACCTCAAACAGCTGATTTAAAAAGTTAGGCGCGAATGTTTTTTTTTAATGTTTTACGATACTGCACTATTGGTATATTTAAAAATGAAATAGTATGGTTCGGCGAAACCAGTTCGTTTTATTTAATGGCAAGTTTGAGAAAAGCACTATACAAATCTCGGCGAGAAACAGGGTTACAGGCCGCGTATCCCTATCTGGCCTCAGTTCCTTCGGCCAGATATATAATATCTACTTGGCCTGTAACCCTTCGTTTCCCGTCCTTTATAGTAATGTACTATTATGTGAGATATATAAAGGTGCTTACGGCGCCGAAACGTGGTCCTTCACCATCAGCCTCATATCTAAAGTAATCTAAACTCAGAGTCGCTCAACGAGCTATGGAGAGGGCTGTACTCGGAGTTTCTCTGCGTGATCGAATCAGAAATGAGGAGATCCGTAGGCAAACTAAAGTTACTGACATAGCCCTCCGGATTAGCAAGCTGAAGTGGCAATGGGTAAGCCACATTGCACGCAGAGCAGATGGTCGATGGGGTCGAAAAGTGCTCGAGTGGAGACCACGGCTAGGCAAACGCAGCGTAGGACGTCCACCCACAAGATGGACAGACGACCTTATGAAGGTCGCCGGGACACGCTAGATGCAGGTCGCTTCTAACCGGTACATGTGGAGGTCCAGAGGGGAGGCCTATATTCAGCAGTGGACGTCTTATGGCTAAGATGAATGATATAAAGGTGCATTCAGACCAAACGAGCATTCGCTATTCTATCCCCGACTCTACGAAATTCGTTCGTTAAACAAAACGTGATTCGTCGAAATTCGTTGATTTCGTAGAGTGGGGGATAGAATAGCGAATGCTCGTTTGGTCTGAATGCACCTTTATATCATAATGCCATCGTACAGCTTCGTAGGCAGGGTACAGAGCCTTGTAGCAAGATCGGAGAACGGAGACTGACGAAAAGATGGGTCACATTTTTTTTACTTGTAATTATTTACCTACATATTTCATATAAAAAGAGACCCTTACGGGGTCTGTTCTACCCCGTACAAACACGCATGTTTTTGTTTATGTACAAGTACTAAGCTAAGCCCGTATTTTAATTTAGCATCTCAAGTAAAAAGTAAAACTAAAATTTCCTTATAAAAGTCGAATAAAATGTGTTATCAGGTGAAAAAGCTACAAAGAAGAGATCGTAAATTCTTGCTTCGAAGAAATACTCAGTAAACACCATTTTAGTATTCATAGCTTAGCTAGCGTATCAGATTTGTTAGAATTTTAAAGGATGTATTTTATATTAACCTCGTGTAAAGGTGCGTTCAAACCAAAAGCGCATTCGCTGTTCTATCCCCCGTTCTACGAAATCAACCAATCACGTATTGTGTAACGATCGAATTTCGTAGAGTGGGGGGTTAGAATAGCGAATGCTCTTTTGGTTTGAACGCACCTTTATAGATAATGATTTTATTTATTTTATTTTCTTTAATATACGGGACACCAACAGAGTTCATAAAGATGTCCATGGAATATGTGGTAATTATGTATACATTTACATAATCTATTACAGGTGAATACTTAATTTTCCAGTTAAGTTCTACATTACTAAGTTTAGGAACAATCCAGAATACCCTAACATATTGATTTATACAACATTTTTTTTAGTAACAATCCAGAATAAATACCCCAAGATATTGATTAATACAACATTTTTTTTTTTGAGTTTTACACATTTGACACAAAAAAACGAAGAAAAAATTAAAATCGACTTCAACCGATTTCTTCAAGAGTCCATCATCAATGCAATAGGTCCATTTCAGTGTTATAGGTACCTGTTATAAAAAAAAATTAAAATCGGTTCTAGACTCTCGGAGATGTCGAGAAACATACATAAAAAATAGACGTATAGACGTCTCGTCTTTATTTTGATGATTTTTAACCGACGTCAAAAAGGAAGTTTTCAATTAAACTGATTTTTTTTATGTATGTTTCTCGACATCTCCGAGAGTTTTGAACCGATTTTCTATTTTTGTTTTGAGAGGTTGGAACGTCAGATGACAGACGGAAAAGAATAACTTATAATATTTATAGTTACTAATATTGACAGTCTTAGTTTTAACCCCTTATTCATAAACATCTCTTAACTTAACAAACTGCTAACTGTTGTTTCCCTTTCCGTTTTATCATCATCATATCAGCCGAAAGACGTCCACTGCTGAACATAGGCCTCCCCAAACGATTGCCACAATGATCGGTCCAGCGCCACCCGTAACCAGCGGACTCCTGAGACCTTCACCAGGTCATCGGTCCACCTTGTGGGGGGCCTACCCACGCTACGCCTTCCGGTACATGGCCGCCACTCGAGAACCTTTCCGCCCCAACGGCCATCAGTTCGGAGCGCAATGTGCACTGCCACTTCACTTTAGCGTCTTATGTTATAGATATATTGAAAAGACAGAAAGGGACAAGCAATACTTAGCGACTTGTTAGGAGACCTTTATGAAGAAGAGTTGCTAAAAAGATCATTAGCTCCTAAGAAAATTGTCGCAAAACGATGGTCTTTTCGAGAGTCCAATTTTCTGTCAAAGCGGAAACTAAGAAGTACGAAACTCGAAGCCTGATCTAGAATAAAAACGTGGTAAAAGAGTTTTAGACTGCGACCATATCGATACCTTTAGGCTCAAAGGGCGTAAACGCCATTTTTGGCCAAAATGAGTTTTTAATGCAGTTTTGTTCAGTTTTTTTTTCTCTATCGATATGTGTAGTTAAAACAACGAAATTCGACAATTTAGGGCATATACGACCCACGTATTTCTAGGAGATTTTTTAAAAGCAAGAGGCGTATTTGATACATTTACACAATTTTTTGTTTATTTAGGTAATAAGTTCAGCAATAAAAAAAATAAAGAGGTCTTATAACCAAGTAGTTATAAAATGTTTATCATACAAAACTAAACAAACTCATACGACGTAGAAATTATGCTACTTCATTTAGGTAGTATGACTCTAATAGGCTAAATTAGGTTCATACGCCCATATCCTTGCATTGTAAATTTTAAAATGACTCATACACCCTAACGTAGTAGGCATGCTGCGCCTCGCTGATAGCCCTATGTGCAAGCGAGATAGTATTCATGCGACGAAAAGATGTGAACTGATGAGAGTGATGTTAGCTGCCCGTCGTCGTTTGTTTCTAAGGTAAGTTGATAAGTTTGCATTAGACTTACCTATTTTTTAGTAGGTATAATAATTATAAGAAGGTGTTTATTTACATGGACGGGATTCGGGATGGTGCGTTTATAAAATAGTTATTTTAAATAAACTCATTACCCACTTTCATGTAACAATACCTACCTGTACATAATGTCAGCGATAAGTAGTTGTCTAAACGGTAGCTATTAATAATAATACGTAGATGTTAGTACAGATTCTATCATTTAGATTGGATGAATTATTGGTTATTAACTCTTACGAAATAATAGGTAAGTCTTTTTCACAATATTGTTAAGTAGGTGATGTGATAATCTTCGATTACCGCGATTAGTCGGTACTCATTGAAATGAAACTGTATAGTTAATGTGATAAATTAACGTAAAATATGTCAATCAATGTTAATGTCGTGGGATAGGTTTTTTAGAGCTCCGAACAAAACTCTGTTTTTGGAGCATTTATTGAATGAGTCCGGTACTGTAAATCGGTTAAAGATGTTTATTTCTATGCTGGTATCTGTTTATTTTAAGGCGTATCGCATTAGTACTTTAACTGGTTACTAATAAGGTATGTGTGTACGTCGCGGAATTGTGTAATGTTTTGCCTCTTACGCCCAATGATAACAAAACTTTTTGACTTATACGCCCTAAGAAATATACAAATTATGGCTTTTAGGCTCGCTAAGTTATTTTATTATTGCAAAACTGCTTACGTACTGTTTACCTATACGATAGTAATGATTCATTGTCATTATCCAATTATAAAGTAAGAATGAACAGTTATTGTGTTAGTAAACATACAGTATAGAACCGAATGACCATAATTCTAAATCTATGTATGCTTACTTGTATACTGGCGTATGTTGCAAGTGTGAAATGAAAAGTATAGACTGATAATGTGATAAAAATGGGTGTCATTGTGTAAATGTACGTTTAATTTCAGTCGACATTTTTAATTTACAGTACGCACAGTTATATTTTTTGGTTCTGTGCGTTTTAAGCATAAATTTAATTTAATGATTAAGTATTTGAAAAGTCTTCTATTCCATTTAGTATGTAATTGATTTCTACATAATTATATGTTGGTAATTATAAAAAGAAAGAAATGCTATGTGAGAGTAATAGATCTTATGTTGTGTCTATAGGTTTTATAAAAAACAAAAGATAAAGATTTGTGATTATTTATCTTCTATTTGATTTGATTTAAGTAGTAGTTAATATGTATGTGTTGGTTATTATGAGGAAAAATAATACTAAATGAGAGTAAATGTACCTTACATTGCGTCTAGAGGATATTATTGAAAGAAATATATATATAATAAAGATGTTGTCATTAATCATTATCAATTGTTGTTTGTAAGAAGCTCATCAAAACTTATATCTGGAGTATAGCATTATATGGGTGTCAGGCGTGGACCATGACGAAAAAGGACAGAGAGATACTGGAAGCATTTGAAATGTGGAGTTGGAGAAGAATGGAGAAGATAAGTTGGACAAAAAATATCAAAAATGAAGAAGTGCTTAAAAGAGTGAATGAAAAAAGGAGTTTTCTAAAAATAATAGAAAAAAGGAGAGGGAAAATGTTTGGTCACCTTACACGACATGACGCTTTGATAAAAAAACATAATAGAAGGAAGGATTGAAGGAAAACGAGGAAGAGGGAGACCTAGAGGTAGTTACATGAAACAAATAAAAGAGAAAGTAGACGTTGTGTCGTACATGGAAGTCAAGGAGGTGGCTTTAGACAGAGTTAGATGGAGACAGTTACATTCATCAGTTACGCCGACAAGAGTTTGACTCTTAATTTATGATGAATTGTTGTTTGTTTTACTGGTTTCATATCGCGTTTTAATCTGGGTTTTGGTAGTAGCTTAATTGTCCAATAACGCCATTAACATTATTTTTATCCCTAGACATAAAAGAAATATATAATCAGCAACAGCAAAGTCAGTGTAGACATTCTTTTTAATAAAAGCAGCAACCTTTTAATTGATTGTAAGTATTTTTTTAATCTCACGGTGTATTATACACCCATTCAGAGCATTGCCTATGTTATGAATGAGTTTATAAGATCGATTACAACTATGATATACGCCCCATTTAGACCAAAACTCAAACATTTAGTAACCAATACTCCCTACATTCTTTGCATATTATGCGAAGTTTAAGGGCGTAAACGCCATTATTTCAAAAAGTTTAGGGAGTATAACACACCCATTTTCTTTATTTATTCATTTATCCTAAATGATTGATATTCAAAATGTTTATCTCAAAAATTCAAGTACGTTGGCCAAAATTTAAGTTATTCTGCCAAAAAACAAAGAAGTTATGATTTTTTTTCATAAAATTGTTTTGGTTTTTTGCTTCTCCTGTAAAGTGGCAATTTGGCGTTTACGCCCTTTGAGCCTAAAGGTATCGATATATAACATGGATGTCTAACGCCAGCTCAAAAATACCCCCAAACGCAATTGTTCAATTGTGCCAAGATGGGCAGAACATAGCTCTTTTCTAACACCGCGTATATTTCGGCGCAACATCTTTGACAAATGTTCATAGAATATAGCCAATCAAAACTTTGATGGACCAATCACAACTATTTTTAAATGGCGTTTTTAGTTTTTATAGGTTGACATTGCCGTGATGCATTGAAGAGGGGTTGTCACTTGTCAATTAAAGTTCAGGACCGTTTTTGAAAGGCAATTTAGTATGGCGTGCGGCTTCCATGTTTTTTTTGTTCGTATGATATATTGAAAAAACAGAAATGAACAAACAATGCTTAACGACTTGCTTAGTTAATTTTTATTTTTTTATTTTCTTTATTTAGAAAGAGACGTTTATGAATAAGAGTTGCTAAAAAGATCATTAGCTCCTAAGAAAATAGTCGCAAAACGATGGTCTTTTCAAGAGTCCAATTTTCAGTCAAAGCGGAAACTAAGAAGTACGAAACTCTGAGGCTGATCTAGAACCAAAACGTGGTATAAGAGTTTTAAAAGATTAAGCAAGCAGAGAACTTGTATATAAATATTCTGACCAACGATTTTTTTTAATTTGAAATAGGTTTACTCATGTCCAACCTGCCGCTCAATAGTTAGTACTGTGTTCCGGTTTGGGGGTAAGATAGAAGGCAATCCAAAGTCTTCAGGGTAGACAGCGCATAGGCGATTTTCTGACCGCTATGTCCATGGGTCTGTCCTGCTTTCCATCAGGTGGGCTGAGAGCTCAGTCTCATCATAATCATCATCATCATCAGCCTATGTTAGTCCACCGCTGGACGTAGGCCTCTCCTATTAACCATGCGTATATACGCATTAGGAGGTAAATGCCCATAATCGCCACGCTGGGCAGTAATGTGTCCACTATGATGACGCTGCTGCCTGTGGCATCTGGCCACACTAAGACAAATATGTTGTTATCTGTGGAAGGTTTGAGATCAAATAAAGTTACTGTCACGTACTCGGTGTTTTATGGACTATTAATTAATTAAGTTCCTAATCAGCGAGATCGGTACAAATACAACAATCTGGCGACGAGGATGGGATAATCAATCTTGTAGAATGGTCAGTGACACTTCAGTCCCTTGGTCGACTCTTACGACACCCGCAGGAGGAGTTGGGGTGGTGACAAATGTATTATTACTGCCGTCACTACACGGCAAAGAGCTCAGTCTACCTTCGTCAATAAAAAAAATAAAGGGGTTAGCATTTACTAGGTTCTGGTTTATGAGAGTCGAG
The DNA here is from genome assembly GCA_025490895.1 of Thaumatotibia leucotreta. Taxonomy (NCBI): domain Eukaryota; kingdom Metazoa; phylum Arthropoda; class Insecta; order Lepidoptera; family Tortricidae; genus Thaumatotibia; species Thaumatotibia leucotreta. The sequence goes on along the minus strand of JALPQI010012660.1, from coordinate 8,019 downwards.
GAAGTTGTAAAATCTGAAAAGCGTACCGTATCAAAAGCGAGGCAATCCCCTTGTAAAACTCGCTACATTTTGTAGAAAATCCGTATAAGCCGGTAGAATGGCGCCCGTGGCGCACTTGGGCGAAAATATAACATTATATGCGTTATTCTCGATGTTGAGTGGTTTTAGTGGTTATATTGTGTAGCTAAATAGCGATGTTGCTAGAAAATGATATGACGGGAAATTTCAAAACAGACTCACGAGTATTATGGTATTATCCGACTGATTAGAATAGGATTCGAAATTACTGTTGACACAACAGTGTATTAAGTCAATTTAAGATTATATTCATAGTTTTATTCATATATATGTATTATATTCATTCTTACTGGTTCTTCTCAGGACAGTGGTGTAGGGTTAGAATCGGTAGTAGATTTTTTTCTCTCTCTTGATAGTGTCAGATGATTCGAAAATGCTTACTTGAATAAAGAATAGTTTGACTTTGACTACAGTTTAGGTGCAGAGACTTACAGACAATAGATTAATTAATCACTCACTACATCTATAAACAACTAGTTTCTTGGTAAATGTTGTGTCATTGTATGACGTCTACTATTTCAGTGCTTAAGAAAGTTAAGAAAATACTCAAATTTAAGGAAAATAAATCAAAATTCAATTAGTAGCCATATTGTGGACAAGACGCTAATAAATTACAGCTATCTCACGGATCCTACATTTTATTGTGGAGCTAGATGATAAATAACTGCTGTAATTGCCGACCAAACCTGAAGGTCGTCTAAGGGTATAAGAGCACCAAACAGTATTATAATTATTTAGTTTCTTGCCAGAAAAATAATAATACTTCTTCTCGAGTCAGTAATAAAATAAATATCTTAAGACACCTTACACAAATCTACTTAGTCCCACGGTAAGCTTAATTGAAAGCTTGTGTTGTGGAAACCAAGCTACTATACTACTATAAACTAAGCTACTATATATAATCCTTATACATATAACATATATAACATACATCATATATATCTGTTACATATATACATATATAACATATAGATACTTAAATACATAGACAGACATGACCAAGGAATAAATATTTGTGATAAATTAATACACAAATAATGCCCTCGCTGGGATTCAAACCCAGAATCTCCAGCTTCATAGGCAGGGTCACTTTTTACATTTATAATTTTGACATTAATAAGAGTAATGTATTGTGACTAACACCTTCGCTGCGGCAATTAGCTTAGCTCATAACTAACCATACTTTGTAAGGGGTCGAAAGACCCCCTACCGCAGTGAACGCGCTAAATTATATGTCTTGTGGGATAACTCAATTTGTTAAGTCAAACTTAATTTAGGATTTAATTATTAGTTTGTTAAAGTCATGACATTCAATCACGATAATTTATGCTTGGAGACCTTGTACATCTCCAAACGTGCATTAATGTTATTATTCCTATTCGGAGAGAAACCTTTACTTCTCTATAAATTATTACTTATAAATGTTCTGACTTTTTAGAGACTTTACATTCTTGTTATTATTATTATATTTTAATTTATTTAAAATCAATTTTATGTAAAATAATTCCCGCCAAGTTTCTTGCCGGTTCTTCTCGGGTCAGCGGTGTAGGGTTGGAACCGGAAGTAGTTTTAATACCTAGACGATTCAAAAGAGTTTGTTGCTATTCCAATTTGAATAAAGAATTATTTGACTTTGGCTTTGACTTTAGGCATTAGCCGCGAAAGCTGAGGACGTGGGCAGAAATTCCATGTCCAGCGTTGGTATTCATGCACTTCGTATTTTTTCTTTGGTATATGACATATAATATTTGTTGCCGACGCTGAAGGCTATCGGTAGCAATATTTAAGTTTATTTCGCTATTTTGTTAATTAAAACATATATTTAATAATAATAATAACATATATTTAATAATAATATAAGTTTATGCAACTTTAAGATCCTTTCTTGGCGCGTGTATGAGGCAGTGGACCACAGTCCTTCGTCAACCAGGAGGCGGGGATGGCCCCTCTGGTCCGCAGGACTTTATAAGGATCGAGCGAGGAATATTCCAGGGTGACAGTCTGAGTCCCTTATGGTTCTGCCTAGCTCTGAATCCGCTCAGCACCCTGCTGAAGGATTCAGGACTAGGTTGCCGGCTTCGGAGAGAGGGTGAAGTCATTTCTCACCTTCTGTACATGGATGATCTCAAATTATTTGCGCCAAATAGCCAAGACTTGTTGGAGCTACTGCGAACCACAGAAGTTTTCAGTAGTGCCATCAAAATGGAGTTTGGTGTCGATAAGTGTGCGGTTATGCATGTGCAGCGGGGGAAAGTAGTAAATTCAACAAATTTACAGCTTTCTGAGACAATGTCGTTCAGATCTATCTCGGAAGCAGAAACCTATAAATACCTTGGTATGTCACAGTCTTTGGGTATTGAAGATATGGGAATTAGACAGGCGGTGAAGGAGCGCTTTTTCAGCCGGCTCACAAAAGTACTTAACAGTCTTTTGTCAGGAGGCAACAAAGTGCGCGCCTTCAACGCCTGGGTAATACCCATACTCACATACTCCTTTGGCATACTAAGGTGGACTCAGACCGAGCTGGACGCCCTGGATCGAAGGGTCCGTACACTGCTTACCACACATCGAATGTTACACCCGCGCTCATCAGTTATGAGATTGTACATCCCGCGTAAATGTGGAGGCCGCGGCTTCTTAAATGCCAAAGACCTCCACAACCGCGAGGTGTACAATCTTAGAAACTATTTTCTTAACAATGAGTGCGGGATGCATCGAGATGTGGTGGCAGTAGACCGGAACCTCACGCCGCTCTCCTTGGCAAAAGAGAACTGGCGCAGACCTGTGGTGCTAAGCACCGAGGACCGCAAGGCGGTATGGAAGAGCAAGGAGCTACACGGGCGGTTCTACAGGGCCCTCACGGGACCTGACGTAGATCTGCTCGCGTCGGTGAACTGGCTACGATTCGGGGACCTCTTCGGAGAAACCGAGGGTTTTGCCTGTGCAATTGCTGACGAGGTTATCATGACGAATAACTACCGGAAATATATCCTGAAGGACGGTACGGTCGACATTTGTCGGGCATGCCGCCGTCCCGGTGAGTCACTCAGGCATATTATTTCCGGTTGTTCTCAGATTGTTAACACCGAGTACTTGCACAGACACAACCTCGTAGCCAGGATTATACACCAGCAGCTTGCTCTTCAATACGGCCTCGTGGGCTTCGAAGTGCCTTACTATAAGTACACACCTGCGGCAGTTCTCGAAAATGGTCGTGCCACGCTCTATTGGGATCGATCTATCATCACGGACAGGACTATTGTAGCCAATAAGCCTGATATCGTGCTGATAGATCGATCGCAACGCCGGGCAATGCTCATCGACATCACCATCCCCCATGACGAGAACCTCGTGAAGGCCGAGAAGGACAAAGCCAGTAAGTACCTTGACTTGGCTCACGAGGTAACCGACATGTGGGACGTTGATTCGGCGATCATTGTGCCGATAGTTGTTTCTGCGAATGGTCTCATAGCGAAGAGCCTCGATCAACACCTCAAGAGGCTCTCGCTAGGTGGTTGGATCAAGGGTCAGATGCAGAAGGCGGTAATCCTGGACACGGCGCGCATAGTCCGGCGGTTCCTCTCCCTGTAGCCCTAACCACCGGCAGCTTGGGCCCGCTCCGCTGCCGGCGGCCCTCTAGGTTTGGTTTTTTATAATGTGTTTATATGTTTTGTATCTTTTTTGTATGTTGTATTGTATTTTACTTTTATAATCATATTGTAAAACACCTAACCCGAGACACATAATAAATAAAGAGGAATAATAATAATAAAGTCCTGGGCCGGATGGATTGCACAACTTCTGGCTAAAATGGTTTCGATGCTCGCACTCACGATTGGCAACGCAATTCCAACAAGCCCTCGAGCTCGGTTCCCTGCCACCTTCCTTAACAACTGGAGTAACCTTCCTGCTCTACAAGTCCGGTAGTACCCCGGAAGCGAAGAACTATCGACCCATCACGTGCTTGCCCACACTGTACAAGCTCCTTACATCCATTTTGAGAGTAAAAATTAACACGCACATTGTTGCGAACAATGTTTTGGCTCCTGCTCAAAATGGATGTAGGGTTGGGTCCCGTGGTACTAAGGAGCTCCTCCTCATTGACATGACCATTTGCCAGCAAGTCCGGCGTAACAAAGGGGCCCTCTCCGCTGCTTGGATTGACTACAAGAAGGCCTATGATTCGGTGCCTCATTCATGGTTGGGAAGGGTCTTGGAGCTGTACAAAGTTAATGCAACTTTAAGATCCTTTCTCGGCGCGTGTATGAGGCAGTGGACCACAGTCCTTCGTCAACCAGGAGGTGGTGATGGCCCCTCTGGTCCGCAGGACTTTATAAGGATCGAGCGAGGAATATTCCAGGGTGACAGTCTTGAGTCCCTTATGGTTCTGCCTAGCTCTGAATCCCCTCAGCACCCTGCTGAAGGATTCAGGACTAGGTTGCCGGCTTCGGAGAGAGGGTGAAGTCATTTCTCACCTTCTGTACATGGATGATCTCAAATTATTTGCGCCAAATAGCCAAGACTTGTTGGAGCTACTGCGAACCACAGAAGTTTTCAGTAGTGCCATCAAAATGGAGTTTGGTGTCGATAAATGTGCGGTTATGCATGTGCAGCGGGGGAAAGTAGTAAATTCAACAAATTTACAGCTTTCTGAGACAATGTCGTTCAAATCTATCTCGGAAGCAGAAACCTATAAATACCTTGGTATGTCACAGTCTTTGGGTATTGAAGATATGGGAATTAGACAGGCGGTGAAGGAGCGCTTTTTCAGCCGGCTCACAAAAGTACTTAACAGTCTTTTGTCAGGAGGCAACAAAGTGCGCGCCTTCAACGCCTGGGTAATGCCCATACTCATATACTCCTTTGGCGTACTAAGGTGGACTCAGACCGAGCTGGACGCCCTGGATCGAAGGGTCCGTACACTGCTCACCACACATCGAATGCTACACCCGCGCTCATCAGTTATGAGATTGTACATCCCGCGGAAATGTGGGGGCCGCGGCTTCTTAAATGCCAAAAACCTCCACAACCGCGAGGTGTACAATCTTAGAAACTATTTTCTTAACAATGAGTGCGGGATGCATCGAGATGTGGTGGCAGTAGATCGGAACCTCACCCCGCTCTCCTTGGCAAAAGAGAACTGGCGCAAACCTGTGGTACTAAGCACCGAGGACCGCAAGGCGGTATGGAAGAGCAAGGAGCTACACGGGCGGTTCTACAAGGCCCTCACGGGACCTGATGTGGATCTGCTCGCGTCGGTGAACTGGCTACGATTCGGGGACCTCTTCGGAGAAACCGAGGGTTTTGCCTGTGCAATTGCTGACGAGGTTATCATGACGAATAACTACCGGAAATATATCCTGAAGGACGGTACGGTCGACATTTGTCGGGCATGCCGCCGTCCCGGTGAGTCACTCAGGCATATTGTTTCCGGTTGTTCTCAGATTGTTAACACCGAGTACTTGCACAGACACAACCTCGTAGCCAGGATTATACACCAGCAGCTTGCTCTTCAATACGGCCTTGTGGGCTTCGAAGTGCCGTACTATAAGTACACACCTGCGGCAGTTCTCGAAAATGGTCGTGCCACGCTCTATTGGGATCGATCTATCATCACGGACAGGACTATTGTAGCCAATAAGCCTGATATCGTGCTGATAGATCGATCCCAACGCCGGGCAATGCTCATCGACATCACCATCCCCCATGACGAGAACCTCGTGAAGGCCGAGAAGGACAAAGCCAGTAAGTACCTTGACTTGGCTCACGAGGTAAACGACATGTGGGAGGTTGATTCGGCGATAATTGTACCGATAGTTGTTTCTGCGAACGGTCTCATAGCGAAGAGTCTCGATCAACACCTCAAGAGGCTCTCGCTAGGTGGTTGGGTCAAGGGTCAGATGCAGAAGGCGGTAATCCTGGACACGGCGCGCATAGTCCGGCGGTTCCTCTCCCTGCAGCCCTAACCACCGGCAGCTTGGGCCCGCCCCGTTGCCGGCGGCACCCTAGGTTAGGTTTTTTATAAAGTATTTATGTGTTTTGTATTGTTTTTGTATGTTGTATTATATTTTAATTTTATAAATATTTTTATAATAAGCCTAGCCTAAGAGACATGAGAAATAAAGAGTATAATAATAATATTCTTTATTGTGCTAAAATTAACAATAAATAAACGAAAAAGGAAGCTTACAAGAAGTACGCGCAACAACAGGCGGTCTTATCGGTCGTTATTTCGTGTGACACGTTTTATTTTCAAATTATTTAAATTATTGTCAATTTTTTTTATAAAAATATTAAAAAATACTACAGCTATTAAAGTGGTTTATCAAAATGGAGTCAGCAACAACATTTAAGTGCCTAAATTAAATTAACATTAATATGATTTTGTAAAATGTCAGCACCAGTGTTCGGTTTTTTGTATTCCCCCGGCGGGTCTTTTATAGTAACTCGAAAAATAAACTTTGATTATTTATACGTATTTCCATGCAATTTGCCATATTACTGTTCATAATGTAATATAATAGTATTCATTTTTTTTATAGTCACACCCGTCATTTTTTATGCGCGAAATCCCGCGAGGGTGAATCCAAAAAACCGATCACTGGTCAGCACACATGCCGTAGAAGGTGAACATTTAATCACGATAATTTAAATTCAACCATAATTATAACCTGAACAAATATGAGAAATGTATCAGCGTATTTACTCTAACCATTTACGGGGTCGAATCAACCCCGTAATCTCAAACTATTCCATCAAGTCGGTACGAACCCGATCCTTATATCCTATAAAGCATAGCAACGCGGTCGCCAAAGACAAAACTAATGGTTCCGTTGTGTGAGTTAATGTACCGATTCACGAACTACATATATCTCAGTAGTATGGTATTGGGAATTTTATGTGATCTCCCAGCTTTTTGTATTTTTTTTAATAACTGTTTTGGATATAAACGACGTTTAGTATACTGACGGAAACAGAACACATATCGTAAGGCGGAGCCACACCAGATGCTTGTGCTCTTTTGTACGCGTTTATAGCCGATAGTTCATAGCTTAGTAGAACAGTGCCATAAACACGAACTAAAGATACACACTCACGTGTAAATAAAAGAGGCATGGCGATACTCGCCCGGCGGTGATAGCTGATAGCTGGGCGAGTATCGCTGCGTCTCATTTATTTACACGGGAGTGCGTATCTTTTGTTCGTGTTTATAGCCGTTAGTTCATAGCTTAGTAGCTCGCGGTGACACCAGTACCTAAAACAGCAATTTACCATGAGATTGTATTATTGTTTGCCAACGACATGGCCTAAAAATAAAATTAAATGTAAACATTCTAATTGCCAAAATAAACAATTTTAAATTACGTACGCCGTGCGCCCAATTACTGCTGAAAAAAATACCGATTAGAGTTTATTCGGAAAATTAAGGCATACGAAATGTATAGGCGTGCCTTTCTGCGAAACGCCTTTACTTTGCGCACAGATTGTAATTAATAATCAATATTAATTAATAGGACGAAATAGCCTTCGATCGTTTGAAAACATTCCGGTGAAAGGGTCAGGGGTTGTAGTCTGTGAGACGGCAATAAAACTGAGTATTTATAAGTTTTAACCCTGCCACTATATATAACATGGACGTCTATGCCAGCTAAATATAAAATAAAAATATCCCCAACATCAATGTTCATTTGTGTCAAGATGGGCAAGACATAACGCTTTTCTTAACGCCACGCGTATTTCGGTGCAACATCTTTGACAAATATTTATAGAATATAGCTGTTGATTAACTTCGATCGACCAATCACAACTATTTTTAAATTGCGGCTTAAGTAATTAAAAGTTGCGGTAAAATTAATAAGTTGATATTGAAATTCATTACTGTGATGCATTGAAGAGGGGATGACACTAAACTTGTCAACCAAAATTCAGGACCGTTTCTGA
>JALPQI010012659.1:0-32313 GCA_025490895.1 Thaumatotibia leucotreta | reverse complement strand
GACCCAAAGAAACTCGTGAAAGACATTTCTAAAAAAACTGATCGGTGTGTCTGGCGACCTACGGGCAGGGTCGTACTTCGCCCAGAGGCTCAGTTTGGCCGTACAAAGAGGCAATGCGGCGAGCGTTCTGGGAACTATGCCCCGGGCCACATTAGGATTTTTTGATGTGTAACAATGTTGTGTATTTTGATACCTAATATGTACCTACAATCAAAATGTGTAGTTAACTGAACAAAAAAATTATAAAAAAACTTGACGTCGAAAAATGCATCCTACTTATCTTATCATAGTAAGTATACTCAACCGATTGAATCCTAGCTAGGCCACTCTAGAACCATGTCAAAATTCCGAATAGTAAGAGATTGCTTACAATTTAATAACGTTACTATGACATGTATCCTTAGAGGTAGCACAGATTTGTACAAAAGTTAACTTTTATAAATACAGGGTGCTCGCGAGTAGGTATTCCGAAAGATTTTAACTATGCATTCTAGACATCAAAATAAACAAAAAATACCAGTACTTTTTATCATAGCAACAATTTGTTTAAATTATTTATTTCAATTGTTTTTTTTAGGTACCTACAGGTTATTTCGTCAAGTCTATTTGTATTTTTTGATTGTCAGGTAAAAGGTGTGGTAATATTAGAACACATTGAGGTAGCATTGTAGTAAAAAAAAAGTTAAATGACGAGTTACGTCGAAAAACTTATTTCGAAAAAAGGTTATCTCTGAAACCAAGCCGAATCCAGGAAATTTTATATAACATTAAAGACTCTAAGTATGGTCAGGAATCCAGCATTAAAATCTTTCGGTTTCCTCGCGAGCACCCTGTATAATTAAACGGTTAAACTTACGTGTATTTATTCCCTAAGCGCGACATGTTTCGGAGAGCATAGGACGCCTTCACGCCAAGCGACAACCGCGGCGCGTATACTCGAACAAAAGTTAACTTTTGACCACCGAGTGGACAACTTTTGTTTTTCCGACCTAAACATCCACGACAAATGAAATTAAAGCGTATCTAAATATAGGTACCATCAGCTATCACCGCCGGGCGAGTATCGCCATGTCTCTTTTATTTACACGGGAGTGCGTATCTTTTGTTCGTGATTATAGCCTTTCATAGCTTAGTAGCTCGCGGTGAGACCATGCCTTATTAGTACTGTTTTATTAAAATTTAGTTATTTTGGCCACTTATCGCGGTAACTAAAAATATAGCCCTGTAGCTGTATGCAAATATATATCAACGCCCACACTAACAAAACCTTCTACAGCGATAAGCACTGAAACTTACGAAATGGCATGAAAGCACAATGCGGTCTGGTTTGACAATGGCCGAATTATCCAATTTGGAATCTGACGAGAATCCGAGAAAGGCAGGTCGCATTCCGAGGGACTACCGCTGTGTCCGAGACAGGTTTATAATACAGACTGAAATACGCTGAACTGAGATACAGTACCGGTAAAAAAATCATACCACGATTTTTTACGAAATCGAATTTTTCGGCTATACTTTTTCCAGCATTTAAGTCAACAGGTCAATACTCAAAAACTATAAATAATATTACTTATACAATAAACTAAATCTTAAAATAAACTTACGAAAATACAACTAAATTATAAATAAAGAATTTGCCCCAGATCACTGTCGATCGGTAGCGTGCCCAGAAGGCTGGCAGCATTGCCACGTTGAATGGCAATGCTGATCCGCTGTGCTAGATATGAACCAGCCTTCTGGTCACGCGTCAAATCGTACAGCTTCTGCCTCACCTCTTTGAAGACCCTGTGCGCGCTATCCCCCCAGGGTCCTAAGGTCTCCACTGCAAACGGCTCAAATATGAAACCATTGCCTATGGTTGCATATTTGCGCCGCTTGAGCAGCTCTGCTGAGTTGGCAGCTGTGCCAGCCTTTACTGAAGTGCCACGGAGATGAGACAGTGCTAGGGTATCAACACATGTTGCGTCCCAAACCAGCGGCTGTCCCATCTTCCATGGCACGAGGGTCATTCCGTCAGGTCTCTTACCGTCAGTGCGGGCGAGGCCGGTGGGTTCTAACACAGCCGGTGCTCCCGCACTGGCTAAGGCCCGACGGATGATATTGTTAAGGCTGGCATGGCGAGGAGCACGTCCTGCACTTTTTGCGCATGATAAACCATGGTGACCCAGCTTGTCAACTGGGTCACCACAGCGACAGCGGTGTGGGGCAACACAAGTCACTCCCAGGCGGAGAGCTACGGACAGGCGGAATGTGGCATTATCGAGAAGCGTTCCAATTGAAATGGACGGCAGAGCATGGAGCCACTGCCCAGATTCCCACGACAGCGGCGAGGAGGCGAGCGCGCTCTGGGAGGCTGGTTGCCGTTTGATACAGGTTATCCCGTACCAGCCTACAAAGCGGCTTGTCCCAAAGACACTGGGAACTAGGGTTTCTGGGCAGATCGGTGCCTGGGCAGGCTTCGCACCACTCATTTCTGGCCTCGTACATTAAATGCATACTGACTTGGTCAATTGAGGTCTTTAATATTTTGGAGCATAATTCTAAAGAGCTATGTGTCGAGGCCAGATATGCGGGGAGCGAAACATTAGTAACGCTTCTTATTCCTAGACCACCATGTCTTATAGGCAGTGGCGTATCTAGGGGGGGGCAGGGGGGGCACGTGCCCCGGGCGCCGAATCAGAGGGGGCGCCAAATCGGCCAAAATTTTTGATATACTTTTGCATAATTTATACATAAGAAAAATGAAAATTTTAAAAATGCTAGACTGGTACATTTTCCCCGGGCATCAAATTAGGAGGGGCGCCAAAGCGGTAAAATATTTTGATTTCCTTGTGCATAATTTACATATGAGGAAAATCTGTAGGTATGCATAAATTTTAGAAAGGTACATTTTCCCCGGGCGCCAAATTAGGGAGGGCGCCAAATTTGATTGGGGTGGTGTCATTATGACACGTATTTTTTATGATGCTATCGTATAGAGGACGCTAAAATAAGCATGTTTTGTATGGACAACTTTGCTTAAAACTTGATAATTACCAAGATATTGGCTCCTACATAAAATTTGTTTTTGGACAAAATTACTAATGAATGTCTAAATCTGCAGTGAGCGAGCGAAGCGAGCGAACAAAACCTTCCAGGGCAGATTCGACTCGGATAGGTTAGGTTAGAAGACTAAGGCTTTTTTTTGTTGCAATGCAACCCAGAAAACTTTTCCCTAAAATCAAAAATGGCCGAGATATTCGACAACAAATAAAAAAAAATTAACATAACATTCATCGTAATCTTGACCAAAATCTGCAGTGAGCGAGCGAAGCGAGCGAACAAAACCTTCCGGGGCAGATCCAACTCGGAAAGGTTATTTTTTTTTTGTTGCAACCCAGAAAACTTTTCCTCAAAATCAAAAATGGCCGAGATAGGTATTCGGTGAATGTACAAATATGTTAAACGTAGTTTTAGGGGACATGTAAATTGATATATTTATTAATTTATACATTGTTGTAATGTATCAATTGCTTAGTGATTATTTGTCAATTGAGTTTTTGTAAAATGATACATTTGCGGAATAACATTTTTGCCACTTACTACATTGGTGAAACGTTTGTTGTAAAACAAATATTTGCTAACATTGTTTTGGTTAAACATTAGTGAACCGGGCTCCAAGCCAGCAAATTTTTACACATAAAGAAATCAAACATGTTTAGTTATGCCCTAATTCACAAAATGCTAGAAAGGTCAATTTTAAAACTTTATTTCAGAAAGTCGGTAGGTACTGTATTTTTTTTTAGTCGTTTTCTTTAGATTTCACTTTTTTTTCTCTTAACCGCGTAATGCCTTATTTGCAGATTTTGATCAAAAGTATGGAAACAAGTTTATATCCTGGTCCTACATGTACATGTAGTACTTATTAGCTTCGAGCAAATTGTTTTTCGGGTACGTCCCCAATTGGTGAAGTGAAGATGTGTTTTTTTATATTTGCTGTAATGGTATAGTGTGGGTTATTACTGAATCTCTCTTAAAAAGAATAAGGGTCTTGAAAGAAAGTTTTTTTTCTAAAGTCAATATTTTCGAAGATAATCGCTCCAGAAGAAGAATTGTGTCCCCCCCGCCCCTAACTTTTGATCCGTAGATCCAAAAAATATGAAAAAAATCATGAATAGTGCCTTTATAGAATACTTTAAAATCGAACATAATCGGCTCAGCCGTTTTTGAATACCTACGTAACCCTAAACGGAGCTTGGCGCGACATGCTCTTGGCCGGTTTTTTCTTATTAACTACCCACATACTTTTTTTTTTCATTATTAGTCCATATGCTATTAACTTAGACCCATCTTTAACTTTACAGAAAATAAATATACAAATATCTTGGGATATCTCACACAAATCGACCTAGTCCCACGGTAGGTAAGCTCAATTAAGGCTTGTGATGTGGGTACCAGGCGACGATATATATAACAGATAGATACATATAGTCACTTAAATATATAAACAGCCATGACCAAGGAACAAATATTTGTGATAAATAAATACACAAATAATGCCCTCGCCAGGATTCGAATCCGGAAAATATTAATATCAATTGTTTAAAAAAAATAAGGAAATAAAAGGAATAGAAAAGTTCAATCTTTTTCTATACTACTAGGTAGGTACGTAGTACGTAGTAGGTGTATATAAAGACATACTGTACAGTCTAAAAAGACATTTTAATGATGTAAATTGTACACAAACTTCTGATTTCTAAATTAGTTTTTTTATCTATCCTTCACGTTAGTTGTATACAGGGTGGAAAAAGATTTTGGGTCAGTGAGGGCAGCTACCAGATCCCGTGTTGCTACGCGAAAATGGTCTTAGGAGACCTTCCCTCGATTTTAAATTGATGAAGAATGGCGTTTACAGATTTTGAAAACAACATACAGGGTGGGAGAAAATGGTAATTTTTGACAAACTTTTTTTTTGATGCCAATCGATCCTGTTTCTGTTCAGGATCAAAACCTTGTATGGGACCAAAAAAAATTTTTCGGCTAGAAAAGCCACAAATCGAGATTTAAAATTCCCACAAATTGTATGAAAATTTAAAATTATTTTATTCACGGTTAATTTTTTTATGCCAATCGATTTCATTCCTATCCAGTACCAATGTTCCCTACGGGTCAACTTATGGCAATGTACAAAAATGCCAAAATTTCGAGAAAACTGTTTTCATACATTTACTATGGAAAAAAAGTGAAACCTTAATTACGTTATCTGTCACGACAATTAGTTGTCCTATGCTAAATGACAATAATACTGTATGAAAACATTAGCAACATTAATTATCGTGATAATGTAATTAAAGTTTCAATTTTTTCCCATAGTAAATGTATGAAGACAGTTTTTTTTAATTTTTGTTTTTTTTTACGTTGCCGTATGTTCACCTCTAGGAAACTATTGGTACTGGATAAGAATGCAATCGATTGGCATAAAAAATTAAGCGTGAAAAAAATATTTTTTAATTTTCATAGAATTTGTACGGGAATTTTAAAACTCGATTTGCGGCTTTTCTAGCCGAAAAATTTTTTTTGGTCCCATACAAGCTTTTGATCCTGAACAGAAACAGGATCGATTGGCATCAAAAAAAGAGTTTGTCAAAAATGACCATTTTCTCGCACCCTGTATACTTTTTCCAAAATCTGAAAACACCAATCTTCTTTAATTGGAAATCACGGGAAGGTCTCCTAAGACCATTTTCGCGTAGCTACACCGGATCTGTTAGCTGCCCTCACTGACCCAAAATCTTTTTCCACCCTGTATAGATAAAATCACTGCTGCCCATTTAAAGTCACTAAACGTCTTGTTAGAATGTACAGTATACAGTATGCCTAAATATACACAGAGATTGTAGTCTAGGTAGGTAACAAACATAAAAAAAATATATACCTAGTCGAATTGAGAACATCCTCCTTTTTTAAGTCGGTTGAAAATCAACTTTTTTTTCCTGCCTAGTAGGTTCAATTTTGGAAAAAATTACGGAATCCTAAAAGTGAGCCTTTTAAGGGTTCCGTACTAACTAGGAACCCTTTAAGAGTTCAGTTAAGGGGAGGGGGGGGGGCGCAAATTTGGCGCCTGCCCCGGGCGCCTTTTACCCTAGCTACGCCCCTGCTTATAGGTAAAGAAGCCTGCGTCCATGAGTGGTTGTCTAAATCTATATTTATTATAGAAACTATGACACTTTTAATAATTTTGTCGATTTTTTCTAAAAGAGAAGGAAATTTCCAAAAATGGCTGCACCTTAGGACGTAAGTAAATTTAGGTACAAATAGACAGTATTTGATAATAGTGTAAGCTACGTGAGCATTTAATTTTGTCATGCGATCCGAAACTTCGTTGAGGTTTTTAATTTTGTTATCTATAAAATCGGGAAAAGATTCGTCCAACACAGGTGCCCCTAGGAGGTGAAGTGAGCTTTTCTCTGTAACTTTAATACTTGTTTTCAATGAATATGTGTATGTGACTGATTATTCCTTTTAATTTAACCGTTACTTTCGAACATGTCGGACAACTGGGGCAGCTGTGGCAGCTTTTGGTAGTCATACGGTGTTTTTTTTTTATATTGGCACAACTAAGCGGTTCCCCTCCACCTGATCGTAAGTGAAAAGTAGAGCCCAAATCGCGGCGGCAACGAACAGGAAACCACTGCGACCATATATAACATGGACGTCTAACGCCAGCTCAAAGATGCCCCCAAAAACAACTGTTCAATTGTGCCAAGATGGGCAGGACATAGCGCTTTTCTTAACACCGCGCATATTTCGGCGCAACATCTTTGACAAATGTTTATAAAATATAACCAATCAAAAGTTTGATGCACCAATCACAGCTATTTTCAAATGGCGGTTTAAGTTTTTATAGGTTGACATTGAAATTCATTACCGTGATGCATTAAACAGGGGGTGACACTTGTCAACTAAAATTCAGGACCGTTTTTGAAAGGCAATTTAGTAGGGCGTGCGGCTTCCATGTTTTATTTGTTCGTAGGGAAACCAGCAGTAACCTGTCAGTTGCCACCGCCTTGCTGACCCGCTAGATGCTTCTTCACGCTTCGTCGGTGTTCATACTAATGATGACCAAAAATTACAACTTCACTTGCCTATGTATTATTATCGCATCCAATGTATAAAATTGTCCTGATTTTATGGGAAATTAATATTAAACAGCTCTCGAATCAACAAGACATCTGTAGAAAAAAATATTTTGCTATTGACACTGAAAAAAAAAATAATTCCAAAGTCTATTTTGTATCGAAATCATGGTTTGACCGGTACTGTATGTATGGGTCATACAGTTTTTTTTTTTTATATGAGTTAGGTTACAAATCTTTACAAGTAGAAAATGGCGGCTGTAAAATGTAGGCGTGTATTGTTGAAATCATTCATTCAATTTCAATTTCAGAAAATTTGAATCTGTCGCCTTTTTTCACTGCCAAAAGTTGTTACATAATTTAACTTCGTAAGTCGTAACACATAAAATAGGACGTTAATTTTGTTTTCATGCCTTTAACTATGTACATTTTTTTTGCATTCGACACATCGCAGGAATGATAGTGCCGCGCATTCTTCAGCTTAAATTGGGCTACTCCAACATCATT
The DNA here is from genome assembly GCA_025490895.1 of Thaumatotibia leucotreta. Classification (NCBI taxonomy): domain Eukaryota; kingdom Metazoa; phylum Arthropoda; class Insecta; order Lepidoptera; family Tortricidae; genus Thaumatotibia; species Thaumatotibia leucotreta. Next base: position 24,691 of record JALPQI010012659.1, on the reverse strand, counting down.
TTCCTTCTCAGTCGATAACAAGTAGGAATGAAGTATTGATAGTCTTTATTTTACTCGTCTTGTAATAAAGTAATGGTTAATTGGATAATGTGTACTACTGAATAACTTGGAGATAGAATTCTAATAATTATTATTAACCTGTAGTCATGCAATTTTTAGGCCTGGACAGTTGGGGTTGGATATTTTGTCAGTACAAATAATTAATTTAACCAATTTTTCCCGTCCTTTTATTTGCAAATCATGTGGTTCTAGATACGCGCCGTGCTCGGTTGGTAATATTCCCTATTTTCCCAATATTACCATTGAGAAATTTTCATTCTGTGAATTCTCGCCATACTGTGTTGAGAAACAGCGCTTCCAGATACGGTCATTCTCTGAAAGTTTGCCTACGGTTGGCTCTAATTGCCACGACCTTTTCATACATTTTGTATGGGACGCGGCAATTAAACCGCAGGCAAATATTTTAGAGAATGGCCCAATAGAGAGAAAGGATTTTAATATTTAAGGATATCGAAAAGAAACAATAACATTTTGCTCCAACATTTTATTTGTCGCATATTTGACAAAATATACCGCCATCTATCTGCACAGATAAATAATCTTATTTACAATCATTCTACAATTCCAGTAACTGTCTCACAGTTCTCTAGCTTGTATCCTATCAAATACAATATCATCGGTATTGCTGACACAATCAAATATGCTATACTTATATCCATTTTTGAAAAAAAAAATAGGAAACCATACAGTAACTGATTAATTGGAGTTTACAAAAGTAATAGTAGTTTTAAAGATCAAGTCAAGGAAATTAAGTAAAAAAATGTCAAATGAATACTCCTCGAAAGTAAATAAAATAACGCTAATAATGTGTATCAATTGACAGCAATTATTTTTGTCCAGGTAACTTTTGATGCGGTTATATACCCGCAGAAAATATGGCTGCTGTCTAATCGTCGCGACTCATTTATTTTTACGCAAACTGTATAGAAGGAGGGAGATAAACACTCGAAAGTTAGTATACCAGTAAGTATGGTTCCCTATAAAATTATATAAATGAAGACACGAATGCAAAATGGTTAGTTTTTAACCACAAATAGAAAAATAATGAACACAAATTTGCATTAGTCGAAAGAGTGTAGTTTTTAACATTTGTAAAGCTATGTCAAAAGATTTATTCTAATTTGGCATAGTAGAGGTTAAATTTTGTAATGATAAATGAATGATAGAGAGTAAAACATTTTTTTTTACAAGCAGATCCAATGAAGTAGTAAACGTTAAAATCTGGATTTGTGCGCTATTTAAGTTATTTTAATATGTTTGACACACTATTTCGTCCTAAATATAACCTACATTACTAATCTGTTTAATTTATTTCACAACAATGCAAATTTATTTGACAATGGTTTTCAATATTATTTTCAAATAGTATATTGAAACATTTATATATTACACAAACAGGTACCTTCATTATAATAAGTACGATATTATTTTTTGATAGAAAAATAGTGAATGCGGTACAAAAATAATTTTCGACAGTTAAATAAATTTCATGTATTAGGATAACAGCTAGAATGACAAAATATTTTATTTTGTAGGACGAATTTTAATTAAACTAAGTTTTGACTAGAATTTATATAAGGATGACATTTACAAATTAGTCGTAAATAAAGTTAGACAAAGTTTTCCGAAAATACCTAAAAAATAAATTTACATATGATATATTCATATATTTATGTTTGAGTTACTTCATAGTAACAATAACAATGAATCAGGTAGGCCTCTTAACTGGATTTAAAAAATACATATTATATTTGATGATATGACATGAATCTAATTCAATAATCGCTTCTGTGCGTTTGTTGCTATAATAAGAGCTAACATCAAAACTATAGTCCATTGACTTATTTACAAAATTTTCTACCGCCTCATTTGGTCGCATTCATAGTATATATTTTACCAATTGAACGCCTTACAAGTCAAAATGGCCTACGCGCCAGTATCTTAAAAACCTTATCTGTCAGCAAGATAAGAGACTCGGCGGTATTTCTAGTTTACCGTTGAGCGAGTAACTAAACATCACCGTGTCTCTTATTTACACGGGAGCGCGTATCTTTTGTTCGTTTCTACAGTTCGACGTAATTATGCAAAAGGGAATCAATCCACACGAATCAGACATTTTAAAGATTGACTTTGTTTCTTGTGATTTAAAGTGTTAATTAGAATGAAAAATTCATGTGGGTTGGTTCCCTTTTGCATAATTACGTCCAGTTTATAGCTTATCGCTTTCTCGTTCGGGACCAGCAAGCCTAGCCAAGACGCCATTCTGTAATCGTATACGATAAGCGATATATGTATGAGTGGAGTGACGTATTCGAACGAAAAGTCACGTGACAATTTCCACATATTATTATGGTCACGTGACATATCGCTTATCGTATACGACTGCAGGATGATAATTTGGCTAAGCCTGCAGTGCCTTAGGTTTTACTGGCGTGGTAGACACGACAGCACAGGTGGCTTAACCCTTAGGTGCATATGGTATCATACATTTTAATTCTGAAAAGACTTATGTAAACAATCGATGCCAATTAGAACTCTGCTGCTCAGTGTGTCAGTCGCAATTGATTACTTATTTCGACATGTGTCATTTCGGTCGTATCATTTATGATACTGTATGCACCTAAGGGTTAAGATGGTCCCGTTTTATCTATTTATCGTGCTACGTGTCGCTTTGGCATTTGCATACTTGTTAGAACGTGACGGCAACAACGACAAACGATTAGACGCCATCGTAAGCCTACAGGACACACTCTTCAAGGCATTCAAAAGGTTAATGGTGGCCATTATACAATAAAGTACCTTGTATTTTGGAGCTGAACATGGACCATGAACATGGCCACTATTATTCGTCTTTTAGAAAACAAGATGCACAATGGGTGCGTAGCTAAGGTGCTCGCTAACACTCAGTCGCGAACGAAACCCAGCTATATCTTTGTCGCACTAATATACAAGAGTAACAGAGAGAGAACTACGGTGCGCTGAGCGTTAGTGATTAGCAATTTTGCTACGCACTAATCACCTGCGGTGTCCAAACTTTGAGGCAACTTGGTTTTTTTATGTCAATTATTTTCCAGTTATCAATGAATTAAATTACATATAGCAACGCTATGCTACACTAAAACACTGTATCTATTGAGGATAGTAAAATGTAGGGATATTTATTGTGACCATCATTAGGGTCTCAAAGACCCAAACTTAAGCAATTTACTTACAATGAGCTATCGTCATGAGTACGGAGACATTCTCCTCATCTTTCTTATAATCGCGTATTGGCAGGCGCGAATCCAGGATTCAAGGGGGGGCTACTTATGATATTTCTTATTTCTCAAAAGCTTGTAATGTAACTTGTAATACAAGTAACTTCTACTTGTATTACAAGTTACATTACAAGCTTTTCTAATTAATGCTGTTAACAGAGACTTCCACTTGTATTACAAGATACAAGCTTTTAAGTAACGGGCCCATGGTAGTATTTTAAGGTCTTTGCCCACTAGACCGTACCATACCCATGACCGTAGCACAAAAAACTATTATTTGTATGGAAAAGTATGAGACGATGTTGGCCGGCGCCGGAACGCCCTAGTGGGCATAGCCGCTAAATATGTTTGTCCCTTTCGATCTTACAGACATATTGATAAGACTGAAAGGGACAAACAATACTTAGCGGCTTTCAAAATTAGGGGAGGTTTATGAATAATGGGATTATTCTGCGTTAAACTCACGGGTCTAGCTCATGGTAAGCATCTACTTCGAAACTAAAACTCAACTCGTTCAAACCGGTTTCACGGTATACAGATTTGTAAAATGTATCTCTGATATCAGTACAATGAAAACAAATACAAATTGACGAATCTGAATACGTTTCGTAAGCATTTCTGAAATAGGTGAACACAAAGAAACTTAGTTTATGACAGCAACTCTATTTTTGTTATTCATTTATGGTACTATATAGATCAGACTAATTTTCAAGCATCTTTCGGTGGTTTCATTATTATTTCAAACCAACCATAAAAGCGGTCATTGTCAGTCCGAAAAACAAAAGTAGTCCACTCTGTGGTCAAAAGTTAACAGCTTTTGTAAATCTATGTTGCGATTTAATTGCATAGGGCTATAGACCGGGGAACTTAGATGTACCGTCAATTGTATTTACATCAAATTAGTACAGGTATTCCTTAACTTTAGGTATGTCTACCGAAAAGACGATAACCTAAGTCTGACAATGACCCAGCAACGAATGACAAGAAAAATGTGATTGTCCCTTTAATTGCTGCCATAGCTATTCCGTGCACCAATAGAAAACGAAAAAAATGGAACAATCCTAAAACATTGCCTTATTTCATAATTCACGCACTTTCATAACACAATCTTTGTTTTATCACCAACTTAAGACCTTAAACCTTGAGTTTCCGTACATTTTTAGTTAAAATTATTGATATTTATTAGTTTTAACGTAAAAATAAATTTACGAACGTGTTTCACGACATGTATTAGGGTGTCCCCTATTTTATGAGTTTTAGAAATTAATAACGCATACCCCCTAAATCGGTTACTTTTACCTCGAAATACACTGAAAAAAAAATTCAGTTCATTTCTGTAACTGCAACCCGTGCCGACTTTCATGCCATTTTCCTATACAATGTATGAAAATGACCAAAATTTTTTTTCGTTTTTATTTATTTTTTTCTATGGCATTAAATTATACTACTGTCTTATAAACATTATTCATTAACATAAAATTAACTTGATGAGAACAGAAAAACAATACATTATTATCAACTTACTGTTTGACAAATTTTTTTCATAGTAATTTGTATGGGAATTTCAGGTGAAAGTCGGCACGGGTTCCTGTTACAGGAATGAGCTGATTTTTTTTTCAGAGTGTTTCGGGGTTATAAAAGCCGATTTAGGGGGTATGCGTTATTGATTTCTAAAATTCGTAAAATAGGGGACACCCTAACATGTATCAAAAACAAAAAATGCATGAAATATCAATATGAAAGTCGTCATAGTCGTTTACATATTTTGCGTTTTCTACTAGCACAGGAATTCGTCAATTTATGCAAAATTGAATAGAAATGCTCATTTTACCACACTAAAGCTTACCCTAGAGTACATCTACATTATCACATGTATTACTTGACCCCTACAATTTTAAATTAAATATTTTGAGCCACCTTTACATGAACACATACTAACCCTGTGTTCTACATCCCTTATTCAGGAACGTCTCTTTAACTTAACAAGTTTATAAGGATCGTTTGTCCCTTTTCATCTTATCGATATTTATACAGTTACTTTTTCACCAGTACAATAAATTAACATACGTAATAGTAGTCCAAAATACAAAATACTAGCATTTTTTGTTACCACTTTGGTACAAAAAAAAACTAAAATACTAATGTTCGAACTTATCCGCAAATCTAACAAGAAATATGGGCGTATTACGCATCTATCGGTGTGCATAACTAGCAAAACGCACGAATTATCAACTGTTTGTTTAAAATGTCATCGCGCGCGGCATGGCGGGTTGGGTCACCCCTTCCCGCCGCCTTCGTCATACCGCACCGTTGACGCCTTGTAATTAGTGCGCCCATTATATTACATTTGCATGAAGGATAACTTAATAAAATATTTTAAAAAAAAATGTGTTGATTTTATTTGATAAATGTGATCTATTATCGATACAAATGATATGGTAGAATTTATTGTACCGGTGAAAAAGTAACCCTGTATAAAACGGAAAGGGACAAACGATACCTAACGGCTTGCTAAGTTAGGAGACCTTTATGAATAAGGGGGAATATTTTTAAAAATATACATATATTCCGAGATAAATGCTTACATCGGACAACATATTACACGACAAAAAATTATGTCAAAATATACTAAAACAAACAAGAGTCCATAGATTGCATTAAGAAACATAACTTTGACAATTCCATCATAGATTTCGTAGTAAATAATACAATCGCCATCGGATATAACGGAGCGGCGAAGGTGCTCATAAATATCTGATCAGGGTGCTTAGCCACGTTGCCAATCGCCAACGCTTAGTAGCGTATCGTAATTTTCGCTCTCTGTCACTCTTTCATATTAGTGCGACAAAGACAGTTAGCTGCCTTTCATTTATTGGATTGGCAACTTGTCTGAGCACCCTGGGGCCTTAGCCAAGTTGCCAATCGCTAACGCTTAATCGTCAATCGTAAACGAAAGGCAGCTAACTGTCTTTGTCGCACTAATATGAAACCGTGACAGAGAGGGAAAACTACGATACGCTGCTAAGCGTTAGCGATTGACAACTTGTCGAAGCACCCAGGCCTCTATTGTCATAGTGTTACAGTGCATGTTTATATCTGATAGCGACTGTACTTAAATTAACTTAAGGAACATAGAAATATGGTTCGAATACCACAATATTTACAAGTAGGCCCTATCGCCTATAAATATGTACACATATCAATCAATTTTCGACTTTCGTCGCGTCCACAATGTACTAAATAGTACAGAATTCATGAAATGGCAAAAGACAATAACTTAGAAATCTTTCCTAAGGTTTCTAGATTTTCTTATTCTTATATTACTTCTAAAAACTCGCTTTTTGTATAGATAAATGGATACTGAGACGCGTAAAATAGTACAAAATATTGTAGACGTGGTTCTGATCTGATTAAATAGATGCCTTACCAATGTTACTATAGAAGAAGTTACCATTTGGGAATATTCCCCATACTGTATTTGGGAGATTTGTCTACAGAACTTTAGCGTTTTACCAAACTTTTAGTTGAAGAATAACGCTTCTCGGATACTAGTGTCAAATTACTATGGAGTTTTGTTATTGCTATCCGAGAGTAAGCATTATTCTTCTAATAAAAGTTTTGTCAAATCGACCCTTAATCACAGAACTAAGTATGACGCCGTCATTTGCGCGAAGATTTTCACTATATTTCGCGTCTTAGTGTACATTTGTCTATGCTGATGCATTACTTACTCTCTGGAAGATTTATGAATTCGATAAAGAATCCCATAGAGTGAGATACGAGTTTATAAAAGATAGCTTGTTCTTAAATTTAAAGGACAGGTCAATAGTGTTTCCTATCTCAAAAATAGAACTTAGTTCTATGTCACAAACATATTACATAAAACGGGGCATGAAATCGTGCAAATAATGTTACTTTAGTATCGCATTACAATTTACAAGCAGAAATTTATTTCTAGCGCAATCGATTACATAGATACATTCGCTGAAACGAACGTTATTTCTTCCTACTAGGAGATATGGTGGCTTAGGGATTCCTATGATCTATTTGTTGTTGTAGTAACATTGTAAATGCCAATGGCTGACGAAATAATTTGTAAAGCTCGTCTTAATGTATTCCCAGTTATACCTAACACGAAAGCACCCGAGGAAATTGTTACACGGTTATAAATCGCTAAAACAGATAGATTTTTAAATTAAAAACTAATGAAATTTCTAGTAAGTAGCCACTGAGTTAACGGTTCTTAAGTGACATTAAAAAGTGACTTAAATCAAGAACCACGAGAGAATGGATTTTTTTTTGCATCTAAAGTCAGTTTTATAAAAACAGTCAGGCAATTGGAACCCTAGACAACTCTAGAACCATATCAAAATGAAAAGTAATTTGAAGTATCTTACAACCTGACATAACGTTACTTTGACATGGTACTTTGAGCGGCCTGAGGTTCCGATTGTACATTGCTTAAGCAATAATCTATTTGAAACTATGTATTTTATACAATCTATTCTAGCACGCATCCTCTATAAGCACGTAACATATCCTGTCTTATCCAACACTTGTACGAAATAACTGTAGAACTATATTGAGTTTCTAAGAAAAGTGATCCTACCAAAAGAAGTTCTAAATGTAGTTCTAAACTCTATTAATCCATGGCGACCCCTCTGTAAGCATCATCGTACATAACATGCCCCGTCCTATTAAACCCTCGTTCGAATTAACTTTAGAAGGACTTCCAATGAGTTTCTAAGGAAAGTGATCCGACCAAAGGCTGTTCTAAATGTAGATTTCAGCTCTAAACTGTCTATTCATTCATAGCGACCCCTGTGTAAGCATCATAGCATAAAACATGCCCGGTCCTATCCAACACGCGCCCGAAATAACTTCAAAATGTCAACTGACCTTGACCTTGCGGCGCCTGACCTTTTTCGTGACCTTGAGCGTGGCCTCAACACGTGCTATTGTCTATTCGTCCATCGCGATCCCTCTGTAAGCATCATCACCCATAACATGCCCCGTCCTATCTAACACATGTTCGAAATAGCTCCAAAAGGTCTGACCTTGACCTTGCGCCGCATGATCTCGAGTCACGTGACCTTGAGCGTGGCCTCAACACTTGCGCACGCCGTGCATGTCAAGGAGCGGGCAAATTTTACATGTAAACTATTCATCCATCGCGACCCCCCTGTAAGCATCATCACACATAACATGACCCGTCCTATCTAAGACGCGCTCGAAATAACTCCAAAAGGTCTGACCTTGACCTCGCGGCGCCTGACCTTGAGCTTGTCAACACTTGCGTACGCCGTGCATGTCTAGGAACGCGTGGAGGACGGCGGGCACCTGCGAGGGCTGGTAGCGGCGGTGGTGGAGCGCCATGGCGGCGGCCGCGAGGCAGGACAGGCGGGGGGAGAGGGCCGCGCGGACTACCGTTTCCGCTGGGCCTGGGTAAATGTGACATGTGTTAATTATAGAATAACTAAGGTGCGACTCAAACATAATAGTATGTACGACACAGGTGCGAAAAACATGAAATTCGAAACGAGTGGCGATGTTTTAAAACACGACGGATAGGGAGTGTTTGAAATCGACACGAGTTACGAATTTCATGTTTTTCGCACGTGTCTCGTACAACGTTTTTTTAGTATAGATGGCCCTCCGAAGTTTTGGACCTGACGTAAAATGACCCCCTTCTCTCACTAGAGCCTAAAAAGTACACCATCTGTACTAAAAAAATATTATCGAATGGGGTTAAAACAAAGTCACAAATGGGTGAAACAACTTTTTTTCGGTCTGTTATTACCACGATTACAGTCTCCTGAGTAACCCAGGTTTTAAGCAAAATTATCTTACTTAAATTAAACAAACATGCATTATTCTAGTATTAATAAGCCCTTTCCTTAATGCGCCACCTACAAACATGGACTACACCCTATTGTTTTAATGTTTATTTGGGCACAAACGGTACATGTTTCTTATAAATACAAGTATCAGTACATATTTCATAAACCAATACAGTTGCCACTAATTAATAAATCAAATAAATTTTAAAATACAGCGAGATAACTAACAGTAACAGTCGGCAAGTTACAAAATTTAGTTACAATTAAATATAGTTACAAAAATTTAGAATTATATAATAACTCAGGTGAGATTCAAAGACGTAAAAAATATTACCGTAGCGGGTTATTCAATTTACGAAAAATTAAAAATAAATCATAAAAGTAGACGTTTCTTAGGATAACCCAAAACGTAACTAATAACGAGAGTAGTAAAATGAAATAGCATGCCAGTAACTCGAAGTTACTCGCATATCTATCAAACAATTTTAATTTTTCTCTAATATAACTTACCACCGATAGCAGCGACTAAAGGCGTGATACCGTCGCAGTCCACGGCGTCCGAGTGTGCGTCGTGCGAGTAACTCGAACACTACGCTACTAAGAGAAGCCCATTGTTCGCGTATCTATCGAATGACTATAGTGTATTTCTATGTATAACTTACCACCGATAGCAGCGACTAAAGGCGTGATACCGTCGCAGTCCACGGCGTCCGAGTGTGCTCCTTAACTCGAACACTACGCTACTAAGAGAAGCCCATTGTTCGCGTATCTATCGTATGACTATAGTGTATTTCTATGTATAACTTACCACCGATAGCAGCGACTAAAGGCGTGATACCGTCGCAGTCCACGGCGTCCGAGTGTGCGTCGTGCGAGTAACTCGAACACTACGCTACTAAGAGAAGTCCATTGTTCGCGTATCTATCGAATGACTATAGTGTATTTCTATGTATAACTTACCACCGATAGCAGCGACTAAAGGCGTGATACCGTCGCAGTCCACGGCGTCCGAGTGTGCGTCGTGCGAGTAACTCGAACACTACGCTACTAAGAGAAGCCCATTGTTCGCGTATCTATCGAATGACTATAGTGTATTTCTATGTATAACTTACCACCAATAGCAGCGACTAAAGGTGTGATACCGTCGCAGTCCACGGCGTCCGAGTGTGCGTCGTGCGAGTAACTCGAACACTACGCTACTAAGAGAAGTCCATTGTTCGCGTATCTATCGAATGACTATAGTGTATTTCTATGTATAACTTACCACCGATAGCAGCGACTAAAGGCGTGATACCGTCGCAGTCCACGGCGTCCGAGTGTGCGTCGTGCGAGTAACTCGAACACTACGCTACTAAGAGAAGTCCATTGTTCGCGTATCTATCGAATGACTATAGTGTATTTCTATGTATAACTTACCACCGATAGCAGCGACTAAAGGCGTGATACCGTCGCAGTCCACGGCGTCCGAGTGTGCGTCGTGCGAGTAACTCGAACACTACGCTACTAAGAGAAGCCCATTGTTCGCGTATCTATCGAATGACTATAGTGTATTTCTATGTATAACTTACCACCAATAGCAGCGACTAAAGGTGTGATACCGTCGCAGTCCACGGCGTCCGAGTAACTCGAAAACTACGCTACTAAGAGAAGCCCATTTTTCGCGTATCTATCGTATGACTATAGTGTATTTATATGTATGACTCACCACCGATAGCAGCGACTAAAGGCGTGATACCGTCGCAGTCCACGGCGTCCGAATGTGCGTCGTGCGAGTAACTCGAACACTACGCTACTAAGAGAAGCCCATTGTTCGCGTATCTATCGTAAGACTATAGTGTATTTCTATGTATAACTTACCACCGATAGCAGCGACTAAAGGCGTGATACCGTCGCAGTCCACGGCGTCCGAGTGTGCGTCGTGCGAGTAACTCGAACACTACGCTACTAAGAGAAGCCCATTGTTCGCGTATCTATCGAATGACTATAGTGTATTTCTATGTATAACTTACCACCGATAGCAGCGACTAAAGGCGTGATACCGTCGCAGTCCACGGCGTCCGAGTGTGCGTCGTGCGAGTAACTCGAACACTACGCTACTAAGAGAAGCCCATTGTTTGCGTATCTATCGTACGACTATAGTGTATTTCTATGTATAACTTACCACCGATAGCAGCGACTAAAGGCGTGATACCGTCGCAGTCCACGGCGTCCGAGTGCGCTCCTCGTGCGAGTAACTCGAAAACTACGCTGCGAAGGGAGGCCGCCCATTGCCCTCGAGTATCTATGGAGGAAAATGTATGGTAAATACACGTATAACACTGAATGTGGAAATGGCATAGGTTGACAAGAAAAGTGAAAATTAAAAACGTTTTTTGACGATAAACGACATAACTTCAGTTTACGCAATTAACTCAAAGATTAACGTGAATAAAATTCCGGTGATAATCCTGAATTTTATCACGTCTCAGAATTGGAAAAAAATCTACAATTTTCTGGAGTCAATTTAGGCGATATGAAGCTTCATCAATTTTTTTACTTTTCCAAACAAAAGTCGGTGCCATATGGCACGGCTAGGTCATAATGTGTTGACTCCTTCATATATCATTTAGATACAAATCTATACCTATAGCAGCCCTCGATATATTCAGTAATATAAGTGAACGTGACGTGATACAGAAGCATTCCATGAAAACATTTACTTTTTGTCGCTTACGTGTCTCTATGGTAGCTACCCTAATGAAATATGCTAGCTGCTAGGAAACACTGTCAATCTTAAAGCCTAGATATGTTATTATTATACCGTAACTCAGATTACTAATTTAAGTTTTCAAAAGTATTGAAAAGACAGTGTCGCTTACGACACTTTTCATGGAATGCTCCTATATACGACTCGACACGATTCACGACTATCTCGCTTGCAGCGCTCGCTCATACTAGTGGCAGCCATTTGATGTATGCCCGCCCGGGAACACCGCCCGAATATACCTAAACTGCGCAGTGAAACCCCCTGTTAATGTAAAGTTTGAGTAAACGCTCGAGTCTGGCGAAGCGTGCGGGCGTCAACGTTAAACAAATGAAAACCGTTTATGAATAAAGGGGTTATAGTACAGGAAGTGAGGACCAGGGTCGCGTTTTATAAAGTTACAATTTACAATTTCGCTGTTTGCCTCTCTTTCTAGTCAATATGTGCGTGCGTTAGAGAGGCAAACAGCGAAATTGTAAATTGTAACTTTATAAAACGCGACCCAGACATCGGAATTCTGGTAGAATTTTTGAGCTGTCATAGGGACTCCTCGTTTATCGACTACCGATATATCGATAAATACAGAATACCATGTAAAATTATTATAATTACAAGTAGAAGTTAACAATAGGCGGTCTTATCGCTCATGAGCGATCTTGTTTAGATAACTTTCGAGTGGCTGAAAATGTCAAAAAGCAGTTCTCGTAGCAATTTCTTCTGAATAATAGTTTAATAGACATACCTAAGAAATCCACAAATATTAGTAAGGATTAATAAAATATCATAATTATTATGTTATCATTATTTTTATTTCTATTTATAATTTTCTAAAAGTTGGTATCCAAAGGTTAGGTTGGTATAAAAGAGATCGCTCATTAGCGATAAGACCTGTTGTTTCCTTCTATTTGTAATCATAATTAGTTTACATTATATTCTGCATTTATCGATATACATAAATGTATAATCGGTAGTCGATAAACGAGAAGTCCCTATGACAGCTCAAAAATGCTACCAGAATTCCGATGTTTCGTGAGGACATACCGGACAACAGCTGATAGGAGATGAGCGCGACGTGACCAAATATAGAAGTGTCTGTCTGAAGTGTCTGTACCCTAGCGTCTCATAGCCTGACGATTGCACTCATAAACCAATACGTTAATATTGTATACTCACTGGCAAACATCGCTTGTATGAAAGTCATCGACCGGCGTCCTCCGATCGGCGGCCAAATGTAGGAGTATCTGTCCGGATCGTAGTTTAGAGTCTCGTAGCCTGACGATTGCACTCATAAACCAATACGTTAATATTGTATACTCACTGGCAAACTAGTATGAAAGTCATCGACCAGTGTTCGTCTAGAATATCTCGCGGCGAGATATTGTCGCGCCAATCCTGTGCTAAGCATACAGGAAGTGAAAACATACCGGGCAACAGCTGGTAGGAGATGAGCGCGACGTGCAGCGCGGTGCGGCAAGAGTCGTCGGCCGCGTCCACCGCCGCGCCGCACTCCAGCAGTAGCCGCGTCGTCCGCGGACACGGGAACCTGACGACGTGTTCAATAATTAGTTTCCAGCTATGCTATTCTCTTATTCACACATTCGACGCTGCGTTCGTCAACGAGCTCGATGACGAGACAGCCTTCACTTCAAGCGCATCAGCGCTGCAAAAAACGGTATTCACTAACAGAACAGCTCGTCGTCGAACTGTAGGCGGTAACTCTCGACGCAGTGTAGTTCCAGCTCACGCCGCATTCGTCGCCGAGCGCTAGTGTCGTTTAAAGTGCATTAGTGAATACCATTTTGAGGCTCGACGCTGCCGCAGCGCTGACACAGCGCTGTTAGCAAGGCGGTTTCCTTAGTGAATAACACTGCTGACGACGTGTTCAATATCAATAAAAAATGCATCTTCCAAATACAAGCAAAACAGTTTCTAACACGTGCCAGTCGAAATCTTAATGAATTGTCGAAACATTTAGGTATTGATATATTCAATAGTAAAGTGAATTACGTGCGGCGTAAATTAGTTGAGCGGTATTTTGAGTGAGCGTTTACCGTTTAACTGATTTTTTGTTGTTGTTTCTGTTTTGCATTGTTGCAATTGTACTTTCAGTTAAGTTACTTTAATTTGTATCTTGAGTTTGGTTTAGAAGTGCGGACCTGTGAGTTCGTGAGTATTACCTGTTTTTTTTTTGTTATCGTGGAACTATCTGTGAGTCCCTATAATTGGTTTCCTGTTTCCAGTTTAAATTTTATAATTGTTTTTTTAGCCGTTGGTTCTCCAAATATGTAAAAATAAAAATAAAATTAGCCACAACGTTAAAGAAAATCCTTTACATTTTTCAAGTACGCTTAGCCCATGATTGGGATGGGTATTAGTGATATCCATCTTTTACTAACTATATGAATGAAAGAGCGATGAATAGTCTTATCTCGCGGCGACATATCGTAGCACTAAGCCTGTGCTAAGCCTACTGATCTGCACTTGCTTGGACTCTTTCAAATCAGAATTACAACACTCACTGGCAAATATAAATAGTATTGAAGTTGTCGATCGGTGTACGCCGATATAGAAGTATGTCTGAATTGTAGTCTTGGGTATTGTAGCCTGACTATTGCTCTCATAAACCTATACGTTAATATTGTACCTATACTTACTGGCGCATATCACTAGTATGGAAGTAGTTCACCGATCGGCGGCCAAATGTAGAAGTATCTGTCCGGATCATAGTCTTGCGTCTCGTAGTCTGACGATTGCACTCATAAACCTATAGGTACATTAATATTGTCTCACTGGCATACATTGCTAGTATGAAAGTCGTCGACCGGCGTCCGCCGTTCGGCGGCCAAATATAGTAGTGTCTGTCCGGATCGTACCCTAGCGTCTCATAGCCTGACGAATGCACTCATAAATCTTTACGTTACTATTGTTTACTCACTAACAAACATCACAAGTATGAAAGCCGTCCACCGGTGTCCGCCGATCGGCGGCCAAATGTAGGAGTGTCTGTCCGGATCGTACCCTAGCGTCTCATAGCTTGACGATTGCACTCATAAGTCTTTACGTTACTATTGTATACTCACTAGCAAACATCACTAGTATGAAAGTCGTCGACCGGCGTCCTCCGATCGGCGACCAAATGTAGAAGTGTCTGTCCGAATTGTACCCTAGCGCCTCATAGCCTGACGATTGCACTCATAAACGGTTGTCTATTGTTTGCCCGACAGTTATTTAACATAATATTCATATGCCCGAATCTAACTTGCCCGAATTTCATTTGCCCGAATGATTTGTTTACCATAAAAATTGTATGACATACTGCTTGTTTACCCGAATATTACCTTCCATAATCATACAATGCCATCCTATTTCTTTTCCATATTATTAAGTGCAATAATATGGTTTAATAGAATATTCAAATGCCAGAAGCAATTGTTGCCATATTAATTGATGGCCATATTATTAAGTGCAATAATATTATTTAATGGAATATTCAAACGCCATCAGTAATTATCAGTTTTTTCAAATAAGTACTAGCTAAGTATATTATTAAAAGTTACAAGCATTTGAAAAAACGGGCTTCTGGGAACCGGTCGACGAAGCCCCGCTGCGCGGGGCTTCTATTTCTGCTCTAAGGGATGAAAGGTACCTAACGAACCTATCCAGGTTAGGGTGGGGGAACTAAAATATGTTCTTTTTAATGCGGGGGGCTTCGCCCCCCCTTTTTTGGTTTTACAAAAATGAGGATGCGTAAACAATGAATTAAAAATACTTAAGTATTTTTTAGTCAACGCTTTTAACTCCGCCCTACCCTAGAAACCTAACCAATCCAAGTTGGTTTTGTCCTGGTTTATTACTTGAACATATTTTTAAACCATTAACCTAGCACTGTGTATGCACAAAATTTAGTAGGCTAAACGAGTAGGATGCCATTTAACATTATGACAAATATTCTCGGCCAAAAAATTTAGGACGACGTTATGCGACACCACAGGCACCCAGAATACTAACCTAACCTACTTTTTAATAGCAGTTTCACTTTGTGGAGGGTCTTTTGGATGACAAGTTATGTTATGGCATGTAATATTTACGGATTCCGATGATTCTGGCAAAAACATTATGGAAACTGTCTTTTCTGGTAGCTAATTTGGATGACAAACGATGTTGTGGCATGTGATAATTACGGATTTCGATGATTCTGACAAATGACATTATGAAAATTGACTTTATGGGAAATAAAGTTTCTGGCAAATGATTAATATAGTAAATAATAAGTATGGCATAAGATGTTATGAGAAACAATATTATGTGTGTTGAATAGGATGGCAAATAAAATTATGGCAAATGAAATTCTGGCAAATGGGGGTATCCCCTCATAAACCAATTCGTTAATATTGTATACTCAATGGCAAACATCACTAGTATGAAAGTCGTCGACCGGTGTCCGCCGTTCTGCGGCCAAATATAGAAGTGTCTGTCCGGATCGTACCCTAGCGCCTCATAGCCTGACGATTGCACTCATAAATCTTTACGTTACTATTGTATACTCACTGGCAAACATCGCTAGTATGAAAGTCGTCGACCGGCGTCCGACGATCAGCGGTCAAATATAGAAGTGTCTGTCCGGATCGTACCCTAGCGTCTCATAGCCTGACAAATGCTCTCATAAACCTATACATGAATATTGTATACTCACTGGCAAACATCGCTAGTATGAAAGTCGTCGACCGGTGTCCGCCGATCGGCGGCCAAATGTAGAAGTGTCTGTCCGGATCGTACCCTAGCATCTCATAGCCTGACGATTGCACTCATAAATCTTTACGTTACTATTGTATACTCACTAGCAAACATCACTAGTATGAAAGTCGTCCACCGGTGTCCGCCGATCGGCGGCAAAATATAGAAGTGTCTGTCCGGATCGTACCCTAGCGTCTCATAGCCTGACGATTGCACTCATAAATATTTACGTTACTATTGTATACTCACTGGCAAACATCGCTAGTATGAAAGTCGTCCACCGGTGTCCGCCGATCGGCGGCCAAATGTAGGAGTGTTTGTCCGGATCGTAGTCTCGCGTCTCGTAGCCTGAAGATTGCTCTTCTTACTTCGCTTGTCGTTTCCTAATATTAACAATAATATTAATAGAGACAACCGATGTTTATACGAATGTTTCTATCCCATAATATCTAGGAAAGGATAATGAAATAGTATAATATGAATTACATGTGTGTTCTATCGTCTATACAATGGGTTGTGCTCTGAAGAACTGTTCGACATGATGCCAACGTCCCCTTTTCATCATCGCACCGCTCGCCACCGACTGGGCGCTCATCCTCACACCTTGCAACCTAAATGGTCGCGCACCATGCGGTTTCAGAGGAACTTCCTCCCGCGGACGGTCCGTCTGTGGAATGAGCTCCCTGCCGAGGTTTTCCCGTTGGACTACAGTATGGGGTTCTTCAAAAGAGGAGTGTACAAGTTTTTATTGGGTCGGCAACGCACATGTGACACCCCTGGGGTTGCAGGCGCCCATAGGCTACGGTGACTGCTTTCCATCAGGCGGGCCGTATGCTTGTTTGCCACCGACGTGGTATTAAAAAAACATCCGTATTACTAAAATATACAGACTACAGTAGAGTGTATGTATATTTTCCTATTACCACAAATATCAGTGTGCACAATAGTGCACACATAAAGACACAGATAAAGTTTTGGTAAAAATCTATTTAATTATCATGATAATTAAATTCTTAACATGTGCACATACATTTATACACACATAATGTTATGTATTAGATTATGAATTTAATTATCATGCTAATTAAATTGATTCTGCCAAAACCTGATTTATACAACTAAACTATAAATATAAATATGGCTAACTAACTATAAATATGGCTATATTTGATCTTGTACAACCTATTATAGACAGTATGGACCGGCGTAACTATGTCTGCGCAGTTTTCATGGACATGACCAAGGCATTTGATAATGTAGACCACACGATTCTCTTAAAGAAACTAGATGAATATGGAATACGGGGCAATGTGTTGGACCTATTTAAATCATATTTAAGTAATAGATATCAATATACAGAGCTCTCACAAATTTGTCTACTCACTAAACAGCAAAAAACCTTTCGATCCAGTAAAAGACAAATAACATACGGCGTACCGCAAGGGAGTGTTTTGGGCCCTTTGCTTTTCTTGATTTATATCAATGATCTTCCTCGACACATAAAATACCCAATGGTTCTTTTCGCAGATGACAGTACCGTCATTATTGAATGCAAAGACATTGAACAATATGAGTCTGAAATTAATAATACAATTGATAATATAATTAAATGGCTTAATATAAATAATTTACAAATAAACTTAAATAAGACTAAAGTAATACATTTCTGGCAGCGTAAAATACCTTTAAAAATTTGCTGCCACTACGAAGGTAAAACGATAGACTCTGCTACTATAACGAAATTTTTAGGGGTACAGATAGATGAACATTTATCTTGGAAGGCTCATACGGAAGACTTGTCCAAAAAACTTAACCAGTGTGCCTATGCTTTACATAGACTAACTAAACAAGCAAGTCTACACACGGTTCTAATGGCCTATCATGGTTTTGTTGCATCAAGATTGCGGTATGGCATAATTATTTGGGGCCACTCAACCAATAAAGAAATTATTTTTAAGGCACAAAAGCGGTGCATCAGAGCAATGTGTGGACTTAAACCGACTGATAGTTGTGAACCATATTTCAGGGATTTGAATATTTTAACGATGCCCTCTCTGTTCATTTTTGAAATAATCCTGTTTGTCAAAGTCAATGAGAGTTTGTTTAAGAGGCATGGAGATGTATCTCGCAGAAACTTGAGAGACAAGCATAGATACAACCTCTGCCAAATACCAGCAAAAACTGCTCTAATGAGAAAGAGTGTGTATTATTTGTGTAGATTAATTTATAACCATGTACCAATACATTTGAAACGTCAGTGCTTATCGGAGTTAAAAAGTAATTTAATGAAATTATTAATTGAAAAATGTTATTATTCAATTGCAGATTATATGAATGATGTTTTAGATTGACATTTACACAAAATTATTATTATCCTTTTTCTTGACATACTTGATATTAAATTAATTATATTTTATTTTATTTTGAAGAGAAAAGAATAAGATTTGTATATAGGAAAGCAATCCTTTCTTTGTTATGCGAGCATGATAGAATATAAGAAATTCTTCAATAATTAAGCACATTGTTTTTTGTACGCCATTTTGGCAAAATATAGCGAACTTATAATTATAATAATGACCAACTGTTACCATACATGTACCTATATTTACAAATAAACACTTACTTACTTACTTACTTACTTACAAATAGCTGATATTTGCAGTAATAGGACGATAAAAAATAGTCACTTTTGTTACAAAATCTAACGAAAAAAAGCAAATGGATTCTGTTGAGCAATTCTCAAAATCCTTTCTTGTTTGTCACCATGTATAGTAAACTGGTAACAAAAAAAAATCCATTCAATTTTTTTGGGAAATGTGGTCATAGCAATTTTTATCAATATCGAAGACGTGATACAAATATTTTTTTTTTTTGAGAAATGTGAATATTATTTATTTTATTCATTGACTAACCTCACTATTATCATCATTCTCCAACAGCCTAGCAGCAACAGCGACAAGGTACAGTGCAGTTCGCACGTTGCTCTCATACTCCTCCTGCAACACATGCCCGCGGCACAGATTCTTGAATACACGTGCGGCCGACTGTACCACGCGGGTCGTTAGTACATGCGGTGGAGTATTATGCTTACGCGCGAGCTTGCTACTGATATGGGGCGGTGTTTTGGGGTACTGTGTGGACTTTTACGTAAAGAATATACAATTTTTGTAAGGTGTATTTTCGTAATTTGAAATATCATATAATACCAAAAAGAGGGTTTCAATATGAAGCAATTAAGGGTGATATACAGAGTGTTGCCATCATCCAGGCTTCAATGAAATGCAGATTCTTAATCAAACCTTGAGTATGTTTTCATTAAGAACTGAATATTTAAAATTATTTTACTTTTTAATAAAAGTTGTGTGAGAAGCAATGTACTTCAAAATTAATCGTTAATTAGCGTTTGACAACGACAGATAGCAGCCAATCGCAGGTTGACAACTAAGCAATCCACGATCTACATTGACCGTTCGAAGGAAATACTTAATTATTTGTACAGTTAATTTCAATATTTGTCAACGGTTAATACTTCAAATACAATTGCTAGTAATGCGTGTTATTGTCCAGTTTCTTAAAAGCCCGGGTCATGGTAATACACTGTATATGTAACTATGTTTTATAGATTATTAGTGATATTCGACATTTGGACACTGACATTTGGAATTACCAAAATACACTTTGCATTGCATAATCGTAGCTGGCCTACTACCGCGAAAATAGAAATTCGGAAATTTCGAGGATTTTTCTCTGTCACTCAAACGAAGGCGTCATTAGAGTGAGAGAGGCAAATCCTCGAAATTTACGAATTTCGTGTTTCGCGGAAGGGCCGCTGTATGACATAGAATTGGTCTTAGCGTGATGAACTGGAATTGGCCAATTGTAGCCATTTCATCAGACAGTGCCATAGTTAAGAATGATTCATATTGTTTATATTTCAAATATATTTTATTTAGTTGAACCACAAATGTTACATTACGTTACTTCTTCCGAATTACAGCACTTTTCGTTAGTGTATCTAGTATCTACCCTACTACATTCAAATATTCTTTAAATTCGCATTTTCCGTTATGTTTAATATAAACCAAGTTAACAAAATACATACTTAACATGCCACACAATATCTAAGGACACACTGACAGATAAATTCTAATCTAAAGAACTGTACAACATTTAAAAACTAGTATATTTTACAAAAAGCTATAAAAGAGCATACAAATCACAGGTAAGTACAATACGTTTAAGTATTGTTTATGTATTTTAATACATTAAGGAAACCTTTCCAATGCGATTTTATTAAGTTGACAAATTGAAGCTGTCAAAGCTTATCCCGCCAAAACATATTTATGTAAAGTGATGTCAAGATAACATAATCATCACACCGTTAAAAAGCTCTAACTTAGAGCTAAACATCAAGCTCTATAACTATTTGCCATTGTTATTTTTTTCACAAAAACGTAAATATCACAGATAATGTACAAACTCCTAGATTTTAGCGAGTTCCATGAATATTTTAATCTCAAATTGTGTTATTAATTAAATATATTTGAGTTGTGTTTTTTAAGTAGTAACACTACTACATAAATAAATTTTAAATATTAGATATCAATGCCAAAGAAAAAATACCGATCCGAGCCTAAATAACCGCATCAGCCGCAAAAGCTGACGACGTGGCTTTAAATCCCATCCAGCGTTGGTAAACTCGATAATTTTTCTTTGGCTTGACATCTAATATTTAAAACTCTCATAATCAACATTTACAAGTGATTTGTCTGCTCTTTATCACTGCGACAAACACAAATGGTATGGAAACGTGACACAGCACACAAGGCAGCGGACTCACTATCAACGATTCCGGGTCGTGGTTCGGCTGGTGCGTTTCCAGCCTTTTCGTGCCTCGTCTGAGTTCCTCTGCGCACGCTTCTAGAACGTAGCATACCTTGAAAAAAAAAAACAACATGTTACTTAATAATTTTTGTGGACATCTTTTATTGGTTTTGTTTACTGTACACTCAGTTTTGTAAATTTCTTATGTACTGCTGTTGATGCCCCAATTAAATAAAAATAATATGGTAGTGTTGTATGCATCTAGGGTGGTCCACGACAGTATGAAGAAAAAAAGTTTTCTAAAAATCTTACCTCCACATGGCCTCATTTCTTCTATTATATAAAAGTAGTCTATATACCAAATTTGAGCTAATTTGCTGATTTTTTTTTTTTTTTTTTTTTTTTTTATTTTTATAATATATTTATTTTCAAAACTACAATATTTATGTACATAGATTAAATCTAACTAATCTACTTAACCTAACCTATATCTAAGATTGGCCCTTGTGGCATTGTACCGAGGATGCTGGCGGCATTTCCTCGCTGTATCGCAATACTGATGCGTTGTGCGAGGAAGTCGCCAGCTCTTCGGTCTCCAGTTACATCAACCAGGCGTTTCGCGATCTCAGCAAACAATTTGCGTGCGCTGGGGCCCCAAGAACCTAAAGTTTCTACTCCAAACGGTACAAAATCGTACTCTTTGCCGAGGCCCTTATATTTATTACGTTTTAAAAATTCGGCATTTTCAGCCGCAGCGGCTGCCTTAAACGTAGTTCGTTGAAGATGGGACGGTGCCAGGGTATCTACGCAAGTAGCATCCCATACCAACATCCGTCCCAAGCTCCAAGGAACCAAAGACACACCATCAGGTCTCTTACCATCATCCCTAATAATACCAGTAGGCTCAAGAAGAGCAGGTACGTTGATCGTGGCAAGAGACCTGCGGATTATGTCGTTAAGCGTCGCATGTCTGGAAATACGGCCTGCGCTTTTTTGACAACTTAGTCCGTGGTGTCCCAGTCGGTCCACGTCTGTGCCACAACAGCATAAGTGAGGGGTACATACCGCGACCCCGAGTCTCAGGCCGGTTGCGAGCCTAAGAGAGGTCGGATCCAGGAAAGTACCAGTACTAGCCGAAGGATGGGCATGCAGCCAGTAACCAGCTTCCCGGGTTCCGACCGCCAAAAGTCTCGCACGATCTGGACCTGCAGAGCTGTTTAGAAGAGAATTGTATGTTAGATCACAATACACATTGTCCCAGCTCCTTTGCGATTTTAGGTTGTCAGGAAAATTTTTAGAAGGGCAAGCAATTTTGAATGCATTTTTGGCGTCCTCCAAACCCGCAGTCTCACAGTTAATAGGCAGAGCCCTTAGGATCTTTCCTGTGAGATCAGACGTGCTGTGGACGGATGCCAAAAATGCAGGAGAAGCCACACATGAAATTTTTCGTATCCCTAAACCCCCATACCGTATAGGGAGGGATGCTTGGGACCAGGAACGCTCCGTTAGCTGAATATTTAGAATTTTTTCTATGGTAATTTTGATTAAGTCGTCTAAAGGTGTTAATAAATTAATATTTTTCCAGAACGGACAGCAACGGAGCACGTATGTCAATTTAGGGACAAAAAGACAAAACTTAAGAATCGCAAGAGCATAATGAGGGCTAATTTCGAGTAGACGATTTGCGTGATTTTGGAATTTAGAAATCGAGTTAGAAATATAATCGGGAAAGGATTCTTCAAAAATAGGAGAACCCAGGAGGCAAAGTGAATATTTGTCTACTATTTTTATACCAGGAGTCAGACAATCAAATTTGGATTTTAAAACAGTCAAACTATAGGAAGTCTTTTGAATAAAGAGTTCGCATTTACTATAATTTAGTTCTAAACCAATATTTTCAAAATTAGTTTTGATAAGAGACAAATCGGACAGTACGGTATCCACGTCACCTCCTAGGGTCCCATCGTCTAGATACCAGACATTAAATTTTGATTTAATTTTTTGTATTATGTGATTTATGGCTAAACTGAAAATTGCTGGCCCCAGGGGGTCACCTTGCTGACATCCCACCTCAGATGATAATTGGTGGGACTTGTATAGTAATTTAGATGGATCTGCATAGCAGAGATAAAGGTAGTTATAGAGTTCGGGAATTTGTTCCTTTACTTCTGCCAGCAAAGTGTCCCTATTTACCGAATTAAAGGCGTTTTTTACATCAATTTTGACTACAATTTCACAATCATCGTGTGAAAGATAGGTGCGTAAAGCATGGACGGCTGCTTCGCACCCACCTTTCGTGCCAAAACCTAACTGAACTGGTTCGAAAATAGACTGTAATTTTGACTTAATGTGTCTAACCGCAATTTTGGATGCCAAACGACGTAGAGTTGACCCAACAGCAATAGGCCTCACCCCTCCGTCCTTTTTTGAAAGGGCAATCAAGTTAGCGCCAAAGAAAAGTGGGACAATTTGCGAGTTGATTTTGCCTGAAAACATGAAATTTATTAATTTAGTAAGGGAACAGACGAGCTGTTCACCTGCGTCGCCCGAACAATGAGAGGTTAGATCCTTCAAATGTTGGGGTGAGATCCCATCCAGGCCAGCCGCCGAACCGGTTTTGAAAGAATTTATAGCGTCGATGACGTCCTTCGCTTCGATTCGGAGGCAGGCCCGGTCAGCTGTGGGTGGGTCTAACTGGTACGGGGTTGCAGGAGCCGGGGGATGTTTAGATCGTAAGGCCGAGAGAGTGTCAGCAGTATCTGGCGACAGTACGTCACTTGTGAATAGTAGACGAGCGGCACTTTTAAGATCGCCGTCGCTAATTTTATTTTCGATTAACTTAATTATGTTGTAGGTGGATGAGGCACACCTATTTAGCGAAAACTGTGGAGTTATATTCGAAACACAATTGTTTTTGATTTTTTGCGTCAAGGAAATTGCCTCATCTTTTTTGACATGGAGGGTATTAAACGAAAACGTAAAAAGTTTATGCCAATCATCAATTTGGTTGTTCTCCACACATTTCGTAATCAGGCCAGAAAGGTGTCTGGCGACGGAAATCCTGGCGCCGCGCGGAACTCTTTTAACAACGGGCACATTATTCTTTAGATCACTCAGGTATACATGAAAAGGGGTTGAATTTGGATTGTCCGAAAGGGGGGCCGGTAGTACGACTGGGACTAAATTTAGAGCGGGGCCGTTTTGGCTGAGACAATTGCGATGTTTTTTGGAAA